>JAQHUG010000036.1:10421832-10432605 GCA_028555095.1 Dicrostonyx torquatus
GATCCCAGGTATTCACAGGGATGTCCCAGCTAGGTAGTTGGGCAGCAGAGGAGTGGGTGCCTGAACTGAACTTGTCCCATAGTTACTTTGTTGAATATCTTAATCGTCACCAACTATCCTTCTAATACCCTTGTATTCTTTTGAGTATTGGGTTACATGGATGAGGAGTGAAGCTTTTTTACATCCGGAACATCCTTGTTGAGGGATTCAAAACCAGCACAGGCCTGAAAGTTCCCTTCTGATGTTGTTGGGTAAATGTCAATTTACATTCTGTGATTCTTTTGTTATTAGTCCTGTGCATCTATATTCTAGTTATTAAGGCCCAAATGTACCTAATTTAATCTAGCTTCAGCTTTTGCCCCCTAAATTAAGTTGGGTGTATTGTTTCTGACTCAAATGTTAATTTTTAGTAATTAAATTTTTTTGACAAAGAAGTATCAACCTCAAATATTTCAAAGACGATGAAATTCTGTCCAAATTCTTTTAGCATTTAATATTTGTGGTTTGTATATATACATATGTGTGTGTATCTGTTCAACTATGTTCAGTGTACATATGTTATACATTGAATGTGGTGGGCAGAGGACAGGCATAGGTGTTAGACTTCATCATTTACCTGGCTTTAGACAGAGTCTTGTGCTGTTTGTCATAGTGTTTCCTGGGCTAACTCACTTGTGTCTCTTCCAAAGATTCTCCCGTCTCTTCCTCCTGTCTAGACACATATATTGTGATTATGGAGGCATGTTGTCATGTCTGGCATATGGAGAGCTACCTCTAAACCACTTCACTAAGCCTTCTCTGTTGAATTCTTATGCATTTTCAGATTCAATGTAATTTATTCTTATTCTTGTGTAGGGGAAGTATGTATGTGAATAGTATATGCATTCTTGCATATGTGTTTAAATGTATACATGTCTTTATGTATGTGTTGACAAATGTATGGCATGGCATACACTTAGAAGGTAACTTTCAGGGATCAGTTCTCTTCTCCCGTCTACGAAATATGCCCTCTTTTGTTGTCTATTCTGAAACTGCATACTCGAAACTAGTAGGTTTTGGAATATACTCTTATTTCACTTCCTGTTTCACTATAGGAGTGCTGAGATGACAGTAATCTTTTTTCTAGGGAATGGTCGGTAAAACTGAGGTTGTTAGACAAGTGATTTTGTCCACTGAGCCATCTTGCTGTGTCACCTTCTGTACAATCCTTAACATGAAATACTGACCCATTATGTATGTCATGGAATAAGAAGCAGGAAAATCATTCAAAGTGTCTCCATTTCAAGGACTTTGGAGGCAGAGCAGGAATCTAAACAAATATATACAAGGACTTTAGAGTTTCCATTCAATGTCTCCCACAAACCCATTATGGGAAGCCTACCAGAAATGGCAGCCTACAGAATGGGAAAAGATCTTTCCCAACCCCACATTTGACACAGGACTGACCTCCAAAATATATAAAGAACTTAAGAAACTAGATATCAAATAACTAAATAACCAAATTGAAACAGGGGAAATAGATCTAAACAGAGAATTCTCAATAGAAGAAGCTCAAATGGCCAAAAAATATTTAAGGAATTGTTCAACATCCTTAGTCATGAGGGAAATGCAATTCAAAATGACTCAGATACCATCATACACCTTTCAGAATGGCTAAGAACAGAAACACTGATGACAGCTTATATTGGAGAGGATGTGGAGTAAGCAAAGCATTCCTCCGCTGTTGATAGGAACACAACTTTTATAACCATTTTGAAAATATATATGGTGGTTTCTCAGAAAACTTGGAATCAGTCTGTCTCAAGACCCAGCACGAACACTCTTTGGCATATACCCAAAGGATGCTCAATCACACCACAAGGACACTTGCTCAGCTATATTCATAGTAACATTATTTTTAATAGCCAGAACCTGGAAACAAGCTACATGTCCCTCAACTGAAAATGGATAAAGGAAATGTGGTACATTTACTCATTTACTGAGCTGTAAAAAAAAACCAATGACATCAAGAAATTTGCAGGCAAATGGATGGAACTAGAAAAAAATCACCATGACTGAGGTATCCCAGACCCAGAATGACAAACACGGTATGTACTGACTCATAAGTAGATACTACATGTAAAGAAAAGGATAACCAGACTATAATCCACAGTCCAGAGAAGCTAGGTAACAAGAAGGACCCTAAGAGGGATACATGGATTACCGTAGGAACAGGAAATAGATGTGACCTCCTAAACTGCAGGTGGAAGTAGAGGGGAGGGGTGTGTGATGGGAACCTGAGGGAACTGCATGGTTGAGTTGGGCAAGGGATGGAGAGTGAGAGCAATGAAAGAGATATCTTGATAGAGGGAGCCATTATGAGGTTAGGGAAAAACCTAGTGCTAGGGAAATTCCCAGGAATCCACAAGGATGATGTCAGCGATAGTGAAGAGAGTACCTGAACTGGCCTCCTGTATTCAGATCGGTGACTCCCCTAATTGCCATCATAGAACCTTCATCTAGTTCTGATGGAAGCAGATGTAGACATCCACAGCCAAGCACCAGGTGCGTCTCCTAGAGTCCAGTCAAAGAGAGAGAGGAGAGATTATATAAGTAAGGGAAGTTAAGATAGTTATAGGGAAACCGACAGTTGACCCGAGCTTGTGGGAACTCAAGGACTCTAAAGAGACATCTGGGGGAGTCTACATGGGAACTAACAAGGCCCTCTGAATGTGATTGACAGTTGTGTAGCTTGGACTGTTAAAGAAGCCCCTGGCAGTGAGACCAGGATCTATCCCTGCTACATGAGCTGGCTTTTTGGAACCCATTGTCTATGATGGGAAGCCTTGTTCAGTCTTGATGCAGAGGGGAGGCGCTAGGTACTGCCTCTTCCATAATGAGCCAGGCTTTTTTGGAGGCCTTGCCCTTTCTGAGGAACGGATTACAGGTGGGTTCGGGGGGTAGGGGGTAGTGAGCAGAAGGAGGAATGGGAGGGGAAATTGTGGTTGGTAAGTTAAAGGAATAAAAGTAAATTAAATAAAATAAAGAAAAGGAAAGGAAACAAACAAACAAATTAATCCCACAATGTTTTCTATTTTATTGTAGCTTGTTTCCTTTCCATTTTTAATTGTTTTACTGGGGCCTGAGTGAGATTAGGAACCTAACTGATTTGAAAAAATAGGCTATGTCTAGAAATTTTAAGCCAAATGGGAATCTTAGGCATTCTTTATAATTACTAAATTTGTTAAAATAGGGACTAAATGTCCCCAAGATTCTTCTATCTGAAAGAAATTGGTTTAAAGTACATGTCCAAAAGTCACTCCTGTATCTGGCTTCCCATGGTGTTTTCATAGATTCTTTCCCTCCTTCCATCACTTGAAGGATAATCAGTTGATTACCACTGTTTTGTCACCATTGTGAGAAGGGTTTGTTTACAGCCAGCTCTGAGGTGGTCTTCTAGTTCTTCCTCTCAAAAATGACCCACTGCACTCATAATTTCATAGTGACTGAAAACAACTCCTTTGTGAGTAAGAGATTTGATTCAAACAGTGTGCCGGTCTCTTTTATTAAAGTGTTCTTAGTTCTGTCCCTCACCAAAATGAATGAAAGACCTGAACTTACCCTTAAAGGAAAAGGTAAAATAATTTCTTTTAAAATTATAAGTAAAATAAGAAAATTTTAAAATCCTCCGAAAGAACATAAAATATTCAGTAATGAGCTCGCTTGCATGTAACTCCTTTTCATTCCCCTTTTTTGTCGTAGTCCACCCAATCTTTTCAAGTACTTTAATTATGAGTCCACTTACTCATTTGGTTTTTCTACTTGGCAGTTCTAAATTTTATCAGATGTGATGGGTGTGAGCATTAACATCAAGTCTTACCATATGACCGCCTAAACATGGACTGAACAAAGACTCCACGGATGTGCTAACGCGGGTAGGCTCGCCAGGGGTGCTCTTCATTAACTGTAGCTCCAATTGAACAGCACTTCATGAACTTGTTTGTTAAAGCAATTACCAGTCTTAGGATACTTGTATATCCTCATATAATTTCTCCAATGCTCTTCCTGGTTCTACTAGAGTAACTTGTCTTTTCTTGAAACTCCTCTTTGATTTTTGGTAGTTAGACTTCTGATGTCCTGCCATTTCTCTAGAAAACTCCTGACATTCAGTGCATTAAATACCTCTTCTTAAAAGTGGCTCATGTATTAACAGCCACTTAAAAATATTGCGAATACAATCAGAATGTATACTGAAATATCATTATATGTAGCAAATTGCTGTTACAGCCTAGAATCAACAAATATATGTGAGTGATTCATTGTGTCCTCATGGTGAAATCATGATTGATGAGATGAACCTGACTATTTAGCTATGGTCTCAGAAAGAAGAATTGATGGCGTGAGTCATGAACCCCTTGTTGCTCCTTTGTCTTGTCTGAAGATAATCATTCAGTATCTCCCTGTGGAAAAATATTCCACTTTAAAAAATTAAACTTTTTCTTAAAACTCTATCCTTAACATATGATTAAATAAACCCTGAGGGTGGTAATGTGTTCCTATCAGTTTCTAGATATATGGGCTTGTCTGTCATGGATATTTAGGGGCTTAAATGCATGAAGTAGCATATTGTTATTCCATCAAGATATATTTTATTTATTTAGAGGTACCAGAATAAATGTATTGCATCTCAGCAGAGCAGCTTTGTAGAACCATCTGTATTTATTATTTTGCATTTTTATTGCTCCATTCCTCCAAGGAGTTCACAATAGTTTCTTTCTTTCTTTTTTTGTCTAAGATAAACTGCAGAGAACTGTCTGACACAGGTAAATATGCATAAAGTCATACCTAAAGCTGATTGATTTGCTGCAGACTTAGTCTTCATGAAAAAAAGTAGTAGCATTTAATGTTTCGAAAGTCTAAGGAAAACCCTTGAATATATCATATGATGATTCCCACAAAGTTAATAATGGACATTGCCTTTCCACTGCTGTGTTAATTGTATGAATAATGGATTTCATTATGGCATTTTCATCAATTATGGATCCTCCTTCGAACATATCCATACCTATATTACATCTGTCCTCCCTAGACACTACCTCCACATACCCATCAGCCCTAGCAAAATATATTTCTTGCTTTGTTTTTGTGCTCATTTTAAGATTTCTTTATTTTTAAATTTCCATGTATGTATACAATGAAATATGCTCATATCTACCCCCACCCTTCTTTCTGACTCACCTCAGGCCTATCTATACACACGCCTCTACCTCCCACCTTCACGTACTTTGCTTTCTTCTTTTCTTTCCCTCTTTTCTTCCTTTCTTCTTTCTCTCCCTAAAACCTATCAGAACTGGCCATGTATGCAGGAGTGTGGGGACATCTGCTGCAGCATGAGAAGTCTATTAGTGCTAACATCCTCAATAAAAACTGATTTTCCTCCCTTAGGCAGCTATGCACTGCCAATAGCTCTGCAGTAAAGGTCAGCCTTGGATGTACTCTTCCTCATCTCTGCTGGGATTTTTGGTTGCCTTCATCTGGTATAGATCGTGTGCAGCTGCTAGATGATGACTGATACATGATAGATACATCATATTCAGTAGGCAGCACCTTCCTGTCTTCCAGTATTCAAGTACAGATGCTCATCACTCTATTAACTGCTGCTCCCTGCAGCATTATAGTTTCACTGTTTCAGTATAGTACATTATAATTGGGACACTTTAATGTCTTTAGGCTGCTGGTACAGAAAGAATAATATTAAATAAAATTACCATAACCCATTATAGGTGGTATATTTAACACCAAAAATTAATTTTGTTAGCATATAACTGCAATATTTAATTAAAAAACCAATATGTGGTGCATCAAGAAACCAATTCAAAAACTCGCATTTTAGAAATACTCCTTGTATTTTTATAGTACTTAGAATTATTAAATCACAGGTATGAATCTAATCAAATATAAGTAAGGATATGATGATAATTTTAAAATAGTGAAAAAAGAGATCAGAGATAAAATTAAATGAAAAGAATCATCATTTATATAGATTGAAGATTAAGTTATACATCCTCCTACAAACTGATGTACATATTAAACATAATCGTGTTTAAAATTGTGGAGGAGTCTTTGGTAGAAATTGTGTATTCAATCTCCATGGAATGATATAGAATGTATAACATAAATATTAAAATAGATTAAGATATTTGGATAATTCCCAATATCTAATTTTCAGTCTTATTTTAAAGTTGATATAATACTTTTATTTTGCTCTTATTCAGAAGATCAACAAGTTTAAGTCAGTAATTCGGGGCCTTTGAAACACACATACAAGTGATCAACTGACTCTTAATAAGGATGTCAAATAAAGAGAAACATTTGTAAAATTCACACAGCAGCAACTCCTAATAAAAACACCAAACCAAAAAGTTATAGATATAAGCATATCAGAAAAAACTTCATGTCTTGGGCTAAGCAAAATATTACACAGATACAAATCCAAATGGATAACTTAGAAAGAAAGATAACTGCGACTTCATAAATATTAAGAAACCATTAGAGTACAGAAGTAGACTGAGTATTCATTTATAATATAAATATTACTGTTAAAATACATGTGTTTCTCTTTATTAGAACTGGGGTCTAGACTCTACTCCCACATAGAAAAATTAGTTTCCACTCTGTGTATTCATTTTTAAACAAATATTTAAAATCTGTGTGGTTTATTCTCTGCTTTGGTATTGCTGTTTTATACTGAAAAAGATCTAATCCTATAATTAGAATGAATTTAAACTTGGGATTTAATCTGAAGGCCATTTAATATACAGAGCATTGCTCTCTGACTGTGTTAGTTCTTCACAGAGGCATCTTCCCTGAGAGTGGCTGACATCCAGCCTTGCCTTTCAGTCTGTGTTCTTCAAACTTTCTGTAGGATGCAACTTTTACCTTACTTTGAATATTAACAAATGTGATTTTTTTTTATTTCGTTCCCCTTATATTCAATTGTTTTCTCCCACACTACCAAAGCTACTTTCCACAATCTCATTCCTCATGTCGTTTAAAAATACAGTGATTTATCACTGTCTGGAGCAAACCTCGAACTTGTGGAATGTGAAAGTGCTAGGCTCCTCCTTTAGCCCACATATTGATTCTTTCTTCACGGGCACATGGCCACAACAAGCAGAGAGATTCATGAGGCCACAGTGACACTGTCTTTTCTCCCACATTGCTGAAGACACAGGCAAACTTATCTTCTTTGTTTACCTCTCATACTTAGCAGGACCATTTTTATGCAGTCACACACACATATATATATATATATAAAATTTATATATGTATGCATGTTGCTATTTCATCTCTAAAACCACTATTTTTCTCGCAGAAAAAAATGTTTTTGTTTGTTTTTAAAGATTGTTAAGGCTAGAACATAAACTCCTTTCTCTCACATATAGAATTTGTCATAAACGTTAAACTCCTACCCCCTGTAACTTTTCCCTTCTCTAGTTTGTATGTGTCTTATATTGTGCTTGCTCCAGTGTGAGCCACATTCCCTAAATAATTCATCCTCTCTCATTCTCATTCACAGCCACTCCTTGGCTCTTTGAATTTCTGCTTGGCCCTGTACTCCTATTTCCTGGTTAGTCTTATTTATATGCCCCCTGCTGTGAAAATTGATGACTTTCCTTTTTGAGGAGCAGTGAGCACTTATCACCCCGCCAAAGAGTCTTTTCCATTGCACCCTCAATTTTACAAAACTACACCCATTAAAAATCTGTTGTCTTCTTAGGGCAGCCTCATAGATCTTCTTCATGCCCGTTTTCTATTACAGAGCCAGGAGTAGGAAGTAGGTATCTAGCAATAGCTGGAGCACACAACGCAAAGGAAGGTTTTTGTCTCATCCGTCATGGAAATGCCACATGGCGTTTCATTGGCAGTATGCCTTTCCACATACTCTTGATTTATAAGAAATGATTGCTGGTAGTGCAGTAATAACTGCAGGGAATTGTATAAATCCTAGTGCTGAGATCATTGGGCTGGAAATTTAAGCATATCCAAGTAGTTTAAGTGATCCATTGCTCACACACTCGGTCTGAAATTTTGCTTTCTGAGGCCTTATATATCTTGTTTGGGTTTTCTTATATGAGCTGACAGTTTGGGTAATGTCGGAAGGAAAGAGAAAATTAGAAGTTACTGCCTTTTTAGTGCCGTCTGCTGTTATGTTTCTCTTCTCCACTTACTGAAGAAGGAGGTTTTACATTTTATTTTGGTAATACTTCCCTATGCCTTTTAAGCAAACTCCTCCTTTCTTTGTAAAATATTATCTACCTTTAATTTGGGTCTATGAGCATGCTTCTGTATTATTATTTTGAATGAAAGTTTAAGAATATTAAAAGTCCTTAGTTGTCAGCTCTGATAGGAATATAGACTTCAGTTGGGTGCTTAAGAATTTGTTTAGAAATGTAGACTAGGCAATTGAGAATCTTTTGTTTTCTTTTTTTTTTAAGTTGGACTTTCTTGTATCTTGTTTTCCAAGGATTTAATGCAGATTAGTATGTAGAAAGGTACTACTGCAAAAATATTTTTCAGTGACATATTTTGTTTTTCATGTGTGTTGATTCTGATTTTTACAAAAATGACCAAAATTTCACAACCAAAACCAAGTCGTTTCCATAACACCAATGATGTCAAAAATGACCAAAATTTCACAACCAAAACCAAGTCATTTCCATGACACCAATGATGTCAGCAATATTCTATTTCTTTTCTTTTTTTATTTTTGTTTTTTTTCGAGACAGGGTTTCTCTGCAGCTTTTGGAGTCAGTCCTGGAACTAGCTCTTGTAGACTAGGCTGGTCTCGAACTCACAGAGATCTGCCTGCCTCTGCCTCCCGAGTGCTGGGATTAAAGGCGTGTGCCACCAACCGCCCGGCTCAGCAATATTCTATTTCATAATTATGGGTCCTATTTCATTTTTTAGAAGATTCAATTTTTATGAGAAAAGTAAAAATGATTTATGCTAAAATATGTATTACACATTCTGTTTTTACATACCCTATCTTTTATAAAGTAAAACACACAGATACACATTCCACCTACCTTATTTTCCTGGTAGTTTGTCTAAATTGTACTTCTGTCATAGGTCTCTACCAACAACATCCTATTTTCTTCCATTGTAATACATCCTGAAGTTCAATGAACCTTCCCTATAGAAGAAACTTGCCTTGGAATATGAGGGACTATGATCCAGAAAAGATCATCCTTAGAAAACGTCAAGTGTCAGTCAAGAAACTGAGAGCTCCATCAGTTAAAAATAGAGAATGGCAAAATGTCTGTCCAGGGAGAAAGATTAAGCAATGCTAAGTAACAGGGAGGACTGGAAAAGAGACATAAGAGAATCGTTGAAGAAACTGTTGGGAGGGGTTTAATATAAAAGCCAACAGCATACGAACAGCACCAATGACTATGAGAATTTTAATAGAAAGTAGCAGTAAAACTAGAAAAAAAACCAAAGGATAATTAAACGATTTTGGCAGATGATTGTCTGTGAGTGGAAAAGAGCTGTGGGAAAGGTCAAAGCAGTCATTAGAAGTTCTGAAGATTCGGGATGTAGCTCAGTTAGTACAATGTTGGCTAGTAAAAACAAATGACTGGTTTCCTCTCCATCACAGCACAGACCAGAGGTGGTGGCATAATATTCACATCACAACACTTCAGGCCATCACAGTGGAGGAAAGAGATCTGAGTCTGGGTGAGGAATTTAGCTCAGTGGTAGAGCACTAGACCAAGAAATGGAAGCCCCAGGTTCAGTCCCCATTTCAAACAACAGGGTTTTATCCAGGCAAGCAAAGGTTTATTACATCTGTAACATTCTCAGAATGCTGACACACGCCTTTATTGTTAAAGGCAGAAGGATCTCTATCCACACCACTAAATGAGAAGTCCTGCCTCTGCCCTAGGAACAAACATGAAACTAAAGATAAAATAATAATTCTAGCTAATTTTCAGCAATCTATTTAGTTTAAGTCCATCTTGGTCTATATGACACTCCATGTCCAAAAACAAAGTAATCAAAACAACAAAATATATTCAGGGAGTTACTTTCGAGGCTTGTAAAGTTTGTGTCACAAAAATGGCAGGTTTTCTAATCCTTGTGCATTGTCTCTGGCTATTGAAACAAAAATTTCTCAAATTCTTCATTACACAAAAGTATTAGAAAGACAGATGGTTAGAGTAGTAAAATTTTGAAGAAAGTGCAGAGTGGCATAAAACATGGTATGGAATTACTATAAATTTAAGAATATTTAGAGAAACTAAATCTAAAGTTTATCTTATATTTAAAATAAATAGCAATTATCATCCAGTTTTTAGTTATAAATTACATTAGTTATCACTGAGTAAATAATTCAATTTTTTTCAAAGTTGACACCTATATAATAACATTTTAGAAGTTTCCATAGTATGAATGTAAACAAAGAGAAAAATATGTAATCAAATGTATGTTATGCCAAATTATCCCAAATTAGTATATGCAGTTAATTGGCACCCAGCTCAAAAAACAAAATGTTAGGAGACACCAGGGCATCTTTAGAAATAATACTTTATTGCTTTTTGTTTAAAATTCACTTATGAAGTCAGGTAGTGGTGGCGCACATCTTTAATCCCAGCACTCGGGAGGCAGAGGCAGGCGGATCTTTGTGTCTACAAGAGCTAGTTCTAGGACAGGCTCCAAAGCTACAGAGAAACCCTGTCTCGAAAAACCAAAAAAAAAAATCATTTATGAGTGAACACATGTGATAATTGT
>JAQHUG010000036.1:10486679-10497688 GCA_028555095.1 Dicrostonyx torquatus
AATCTATTTTCAATAAAAGGGAATAAGTAGGTAAGTAAATTAATGGAGAATATAAAAAATAGAAATGCCCCCAACCTTACTTTAAACCCCTTTCCACTGTCAAATTCTCATGAAGATGTTAAAGTACAAGTAAAAGACCATTTTGATTTAAAAGTTAAAAGTCATTTAAAAGCTAACTCTTCCCAATGCTTTATCCTTTCAAGAGTTGCAACGTGGCTTTCAGAAATCACAGATCAGGGTATCTTTCACTAAAGTGTTGTAATTTATCTAATATATTCCTTAACACCACTGATTTGATGAGTATATCTCAAGAGCATTCTTGATTAAAATATTTTATTTCAAATAATGAAATAATAATACAGAATATACTAATTATTTATATATATTTAATGTATTTTTTGGTAGAGTAGAAACATGCTATGTTTATTACTTAGATTGAACATTAGAAGGTACTTGAAGCATTAACAGAAACACGAGTTTGGTTCCCAGCATCAATGTTACAAACACCTATTGTTACACGGAATTCAACACCCTCTTTTGCTCCTGGAGGCACTTGAAATCAGTGGCACATACACAGACAAACACACATACAAACACAGACACACACAAACTAAATAAAAATAAATATTTTAAAGAAAATCAATATAACCACAACATCCACTACCTCCTAACCTCAGTGTTTTCTATTAAATTAATACTTATTAATCCTAAAAGTAATTGATATCTCAATTGGTTATGGAATATTTTTGTGAGACTATGGATATAATCTTTTGTGCTTAACTTCATTTATAAAATATTTAACCTAGAATATTGTCAATGCTTTACATGTTGAGATAATTTTCATGTGTTCATGGCTATATCATATGTTATGCATGAGTATACTCTAGCTTATCATGCTACCATTGGTTAAAAAGCTAAATGTTGCATTTTCCTTCTTTAAATAAATCATTTATTTTTTAGTTGCATTTTGTTTGACTTGACTTGGAAATAGCCTAATGCATTTTATACTTACACTCTGTTCTCTCTGCTCTTTGAGTCATATAATGTTTTAAATTAGTAACTTGAGGTCACTTCATTAGACGATCTTATATACATAGAGTATCCAGGAAAGCGTGGTTATTGCCTACAGATTTATATTTATTGCACTAATGGAATTTTTAATCTAAAGAAAAGCACCTTATTATAATTGGAGCTAATTTTGAAGTACCTTTTCAATTGCTTCTATCTATAAATTTGTGTACAGCAAGCTCTCATTAAGTTGCCCAAGGGATAAAATTTTGAATAAAGACAGCAATATAATTAAACTATATTCATGTTAATCTTCATTTCTGAAAATATTCATAATAGGATGTGCTTTATAGCCATTCAGATTGTCTACAATAATTGTCATCCTTATTAAGAATCTGTAAACAGAAGAGTGTTTCTATTTTGTATTCAATAAACTGGAAAGTGCTCTTCAAATCTAAAGCTGTCTTCAAATCAACTTTATATTGGCCAAACAACTCCAGGGATGTCATTGTCCATTACTGATGCTAGGAATGATCTTCTAAATTATGCTGGAGAAAGTGGGAGAGAACAAACAAAATCACTGATCTAGTGGTTCATAGCAAATGTATGCTATTTAAAATAGGATGGTACAGAAAATCTCCAATCAATTTGTAGCATTTTCTCGTCAACAGAGAATGATTTACTGCAAGCATAAAATGTGGGATGATGTCTTTAAAGGAGCTAGATATTCTTTTTTATTGGAAACATTTTAAATTTTGCATTCTAGCCCCAGTTCTCCTTCTCTCCAGTTTTCTCACCCACACCTTCCACTATCCAACTCCAGCACCACTCCTCAGAGTAGGTAAGTTCTCCCCTGGGAAGTTAGCAAAGGCTGATATACCAAGCTGAGGCAGGACCAAGCCCCTCCTCCCTGTATCAAGACTGAGCAAGGTATCCTACCATAGGGAATGAGCTCCATAAAGCTAGTTCATGAACCCAGGATAAGTTCTGGTCCCACTACTAACGCCCCTCCCCGTGAAATGATCCAGCCACATAACTGTCACCCACATTCAGAGGGCTTAGTTTGGTCCCAGCAGGATCTTCAGCTGTCAGTCCAGATTCCCTAGACAACCACTAGCAGGGGTCAGCTGTCTCTGTGTTTTTACCAATCATGAACTTGACTCTTCTTGCTCATATGATCCCTCCTCCCTCTCTTCAACTAAGCTCCAAGAACTCAACCCAGCGCAGTTGCATCCGCTTCCATCAGTTCCTGGTTGTAGGTTCTATGATGACAGGGTGGTCACTAATCTGATTATAGGGGCAGGCCAGTTCAGGCACCCTCACGTGTATTACTTGGAGTCTTAGCTGAGGTCATTCTTGTGGATTCCTGGGATTTTCCCTAACACATGGTTTCTCCCTAACTCCAAATGGCTCCCTCTGTAAAGGTATCTCTTTCATTGTTTCCCTCTCTGTCCATCCCTCAACTTGGCCATCTGGACCCCTCATGTTCCCATGCCCCATCCCTTCTGTTCTACTCTCCTTCCCAGTTTGCTCAGGATATCTTAACTATTTCCCTTTCCTGGTGACCTCTATGTGTGTCCCTCTCAGAGTCCTCCTTTTTACCTGGAACTAGATATTCTTACAGTTTCTATGTCATTTCCTCTACTATAATTTCACCACCAGAGTTCTATTATTGAAATTATCATTGATCAATCGAAGAGGTTTATTACCATTTTCAAAGTCAATACCTGTAACAGTTTTCACCTTAAATCCCTACTCTCTGATTCAATAAAACAAACATGTTGAAAAATCTTTACACCTCCAGAACACTTATATTAAATTCAACACTATTGTAAATTAAATCTAGGGTTGATTAGCAACAAAGCTTATGTATTTGTTTTAAAGACATAAAGACATTTAAAGATAACAATAAGATACAGACAGTAAGGCAAACATTTTCTGGTTAAGAAATGGGGAGAAGTGCTAATGCAGTTAACATGGGTGACGAGCAGAAAGATGCTATTTCTACTGACTCGTGACTTTTCAGGGCTTACATTACTTTACTATAAATTATTCGTACTTTATGTCTGGAAGTCCTTCAAAATGGTATTTTGTTCTTATTGCTAAAGAAAGAGCTTAACTATATTTAGTTCTGAAAGCATATGCTTGTAGATAAATGTATATCTAACAAAATTATGCTGTATTAAAAGTCTGTGCAAGTATAAATCAGAAGGGGCATAGCCACTGAGGAAGTATTTACTTTTGATTTTCTTTTCTCATTCCAATAGGCTTGCTTTTGTTAACTCCACATAACATGTTTTTCTGCAAACAGTCAAAGGTAGAATGTGAAGCTACTGCTACCTGTTACTGTTTGGGTTCTAGACAAGGCCTAGAAAGTCCTGAGGAAACCCCAGGGAAACATGCTTAGAAGTAAAGGATGTTTTCAAACTCCACTGTTCCGAGGACTGTGCGTTCCAGGTCTGGTTTGAACAAAAGTGACAAGTAAGCTGGTCTCTGCCCCACTTTGTAGACCATGTCTTTCAGGGTAAATTTTAGGATGATTTTGGTTATTGGTGTCAGTCTGACACTGATTCTAGTCTGTAGGCCCATCTTATCCAAAAGGGAATAGTTGTTTCAAGCAAACTCACATATCATGTTTTAGAAAGTACTGATTCGTGTTTCTTTTTAGATGACTCTGGTGTAAAGCGGTTCGATGAGCTCATTATTTCCCTTAGGATCCTGCTCTGTACAAATTCAAACTGTTCTTTTATTACAAGGCTTTGTCAAAGAGAAGGGAATACTCGTTCAGCAGATAATTTTAACCTTTACAGCTCAAATGTGCTAGAGATCAATGTGAATGTGACTACAAGGACTTGTCATGATTCACATCCTGCTAAGCTGAAATATTCTTGCATTTGTGTTAGCACGCAATTGCTAGTGCCAAAATATTGAAACCTAATGGAATATTCTTGTTTCTCCAGCAAAGAAAGGGACATCGAAACAGGAAAGCAATGCATGTGAAGATCATTTCTGGGGACACAATTTGCTCTTCTAAATCAGTTTGATATCACATGAAAACTTCAATTTAATATGGAGCACTTTGTGTTATTCTTAGAATAAGGAACTACCTACAAGATAAATATTTAAGGCACCTTAATCTGTATGTGAAGTTAAAGTAGCTCTTTCTAGTGCATTAGATCCTGTCCTGTAGATTCCATAAAATATGAAAAATGAAAAGTATAGTGGGGTTTCTTTATGATCATGTTAATAAAAAAGACCATATGGATGTGGGATTCCCCTCTATATGCTGTGATTACCATTAATGAATAAATAAAGCTGGCTTGAGCTTATAGCAGAGCAGAAAAGAGGTAGGTGGGAAAAACTAAACTGAATGCTTAGAGACGTAAGATGGAGTTTAAAGAAGCCTTGTAGCCCTGCCAGAGACAGACACTGGAACTTTACCTAGTAAACCTCAGCCTCATGGTGATAAACAGATTTATGGAGATGCGTTAGTTTAGGATATAAGAGTTAACCAGAAATACGCTTAAGCTGTTGGACAAACAGTATTGCAAATAACATGGTTTCTGTGTGATTATTTCTGGGCTGAGAAGCTGGGAACAAACAAGTGTCCTTCCTACAACAGCACAAATAAATGAGAATACTGTTTTATGCCATAGGAATATCTTGTATAAAAGAGTTTTCACTAGTAGAAACAACAGTGACTTTAAGATTGTAGGACATACTGTATCATGGCTTGCTGAAAATTTAGAACATCTAGAAAAGATTATTCAATATAAATTTCAAAGTGAGATATTCTTGCAGTTGTTCACCTAGCCAAGACTCCTTTTATAAAATACATCTTGAATTTTTCTTTTTAAATCTGTGACTATTTTTTTTTTTGGTTTTTTGAGACAGGGTTTCTCTGTAGCTTTGGAACCTGTCCTGTCCTGTATCTAGCTCTTGTAGACCAGGCTTGTCTCGAACTCACAGAGATCTGCCTGCCTCTGCCTACCAAGTGTTGGGATTAAAGGTGTGTGCCACCACTGCCCGGCTAAAATCTGTGACTAATTTTTAAAACGCTAAGGAAATGATTACAAGATCAATATCCTTATATGTTGCTATCTTGAATTTCAAGGAAAGTTATTATTTTCCTTATTTTTCTGCATAAGCTTGGGGTTGTACATATGATAGGTATCACATAAAAAAAAAGAGTTTGGAATCATATTTTATCTTCAGAAATTTCTGGCTCCAACTTAGATATGTGAGGTAAAAGGGTGCATATTTCTACAATGATGGATGATCAAGTGCCATCTACATGGTGATATATAAAGATGTAGACAAACTCTGCAGCAGACGAAAGAACAAATACTATTGCAAATAATAATTCAGCCTCATAAACTTTTTCTCTTTTGAGAAAATATAACATGATTAATGAATATGAAAATTGGTGTTAGAGATCAGGTGAGGAGAGTTGAGAGAGGTTAATATAGAGAAGGAACAGGAGGCATAATTAACATTAAGAATATACAGAAAATATGTGGAAATCTGCTTTTTTGTGGGCTTCTTTGAGAATATAATTTTTAGGAAGTGTTTTGAACAGCGGTACTCTACATGATAGGATCATTATTTCAGAAGACAGAATACTGAACAAAAATCTCAGTCCCATTTGTAGATTTCCCTAGGAGTTGTTTGTTTGGGGCTGCTAGAGACCTCTTCAAACACTTCTATTGTGATTGCTGTTTTTCTTTCCAACAGAAATTCATAGTAAGATCTTGCTACTAAAGATACAGCACTATTTATCTGTAGTACATGGATAAATAAAGCGGAAACTGAACTACAGTCTTCCTTCCTGATGGCCAGAGGTTACTAGACTGCTGCTGGAATAAAAACTCATCAACATTCTTATCCACATGTTAATTTTATGACCTACAAAAATGAACAGCCTGGAGTGAAACTCTCATTAGTGCAATAGTGACAAGGAGGTTATGGGGCTAACTAACCAATATCTAATTGAATTTATTTCTGATACTATAACCTTGGCAAAAATCTGTGCTTGAGGAATTCTTAAGCCCTAGTGAATAATCTATTATTATTGTTTTGCTAACTTGTCATAGACTCAAACTATCTTTTACTACTTGTCTTTATCTTTGTAGATTACTGAAGTTCTGAACTCTCAGTGGGGAACCTTAGTTATAGTAGTGGATGGTTATTAGTAAGACACTCACAACTTATCAAAACAAAAAGAACTGATGACTGTAATGCTCAGTCTCACACAGGCTATCTGCATAGATCATTCACATAAACAACAGGAGACTTTGGAGAAGAGATGACAGACACAGTCTAAGAGCCAGAGGTTGAGAAAGACTTCTGTGAAACTGTGTCTTCTGGACATTCCATGACCCTGATGGACTAACCTGCAACTGTGGATACTTGTGTAAGACCTGAAAAATCGTGGACTCTTCACCACTTACTCATGAAGGGCGAGGGCTCATCATCCTGTATGAGGACAGGTAATAGTGGCTTGGGGAAGACTTATCATTTTCTTCAGTGCTTAAAGCACTCATTAGTTGCTCACGCTCCAGTAACTACTGGATCACCCATCTTCATGGTATCTACCCAAAGCAAATGCAAGTGAAATACAACACACATAAACGCACTACACAACAAAAGTAAGACAGAGGCTTTCAGGGGCAAATGGTTTCAGAGTCATCCATTTAGTAGGATTCCCCTCTGTATGCTATGAATATGTTTTATTACCATTGGTTAATAAAAATCCTGATTTGGCCTATGGCAGGGCAGAAAGAGTTAGGTGAGAAAACTAAACTGAATGCAGAGAGAAAGAAAGCAGTCAGGCAGATGCCATGTAGCTAATGAAGGAGAAATATACCAAAACCTTACCAGTAGGCCACAACCTCATAACAATACATATATGAATAGAAATGGCTTACTTTAAGATGTAAAAGCTAGCTAGAAATACGTTTGAGTCATTAGCCAAACAGTGTTCTAATTAAAAAAGTTTTCGTGTGATTATTTTGGTCTGCACTGCCAGGAAACATAGGAGCAATCTCCGTTTATACCTATTCCCTTTAATTTAGATAGAGTTAACATGATAAAAACTCTTACTTGTTCTCTCTTCTGCTCACCTCCATATGCAGTAACTAGAATGGTATACACCAAAGAGATCTGAGGTAGATGTTCAACTTGTACAGTTCCTATGCTTAAAGATACATGCATAAGCATATGGTGTATATACAGTATACAAAGATATAAGTCAGTTAAAATCAAACATGCAGAAATGGAGGCTGAACGAGTTTTATTCCATACTGTAGTTTGTTGCCTAACTCAGGATCATAGAACTCTTTTTATCCTTGATGACATATGTTGTGATTAATGTCTTTTGTAGTTATTTCTAATATCTAGAGTTCAAGTTATTTAGAATAAGAATGATTAAGGAGAGAAATAATTAAGTTAAGTATACAAACAGTTTCAGTACCCACACCTTTCTCTGTCAAAGGCATAATGTTTCTTAACATTTTAAGCAAGCCCTTATAGGTGTCTACTTTGGAAAGTCACACATTTAGAGAATCCTTAAGAAAAAATGTGTTTAGAGATGAAGTAGATCGACAATATTTTAAAAAAGATATATGTTGCAATCAATAAGGCTGATAAAAGTAGAAGATCTGAAGACTTAGACTTGGAGATAAGGAGGTTGGAGTTTGCCCAACTGATTTTTGGGCTTTGGCCCAGTATTTCCTCACCAAGCTTCCTTTCTTCCCTTTTGTAATAGAACATGCATATTCTGTGTGATTTTATGTTAGAAACATATACTTTGCTTTGGGATTTGATTATACAGGAGACATAGTTAGAAACACCATAAATTTCAAAGAGACATTGATTAAATTTTATTTATTTATTTATTTTGGCTTTTTGAGACATTGTTTCTCACAGCTTTATATTCTGTCCTGGAACTTGCTCTGTAGAACAGGGTGGTCTCAAACTCATAGAGATCCACCTGTCTCTGTCTTCCGAGTGCTGGGATTAAAGGCATATGCCACCACCGCCAAACAAGACTTGATCTTTTAAACAGTGTTAAGACTCTGATGGACTATGAGGACATTTCAAGTTGAATTTGATGTATTTTGAATTATGATATGGAGATAAGCCTATGGAGGCCAGGGAATAGAGTGCATTGGTTTGAATGAAAATGGCCACTATAGGCTCATCAATTCAAATACTTGGTCACCAAAGAGGGGCACTACTTGAAAGGATTAGCAGGTGTGGCCTTGTTGAGGACGCGTGACAGTTTGACCAGGCTTTTAGGTTTCAAAAAGCCTTTTCCAACCCCAGCGTCTATCTCTTCCTTCTGGTTGTTAATCTGGAGGTAGAACTCTTAGCTACTTTAGCAACATGTCTCCAGCCTGCCACCATGAGTGTAATGGACTAAATCTCTGAAACGGTATAATCGAACTCCAAATTAAATGCTTTCTTTATAAGAGCTGCTGTACCATTGGGAGGAGTGCATGGGAGTTTGTTGGGGTGGGAGGCAGGGGTGGGGAGGGTGGGAGGGAGAACTGTGGAAAAATGAAATTAAAAAATAAATTCAAATAGAAAAGAGTTGTAATCATGATCTCTTTTCTCCTGAATAGAACACTGAATAAGACAATATAACAAGCACATTTACCTATTTATAGGTGGCTTAGGATTTTAAACCTAAACTTGTATATGTAACTTTACTTTCATAATAGTATCACATTAAAAGAAGGTGAAAAGCATGTGTTCAACACAGTGACTCATCTTGGCAGTGTCCACTGCTCATTTTAACTCACAGTTAATGTAACTGTTCTTCAAAATCTTAAAGAATAATATAAAAGTTTTAAAAAAAATCTAACCCCAAAAGTGAAAATTTACCATGTGTTTTGGAGAGATGAGAAGTAAAATGTCATTGCATGTTTTCCTCATTCCTCCTAGTAATTTTAGAGTTTCTCATCAGCTACAGAAACAAACCATGGGTTAGAAAGCATGGGGAAAAATCATAGTCTTTTCCCAGTCATTGTTGCACTCCTAGGTGAGACTCTGGTTAATCAGAGAGAGATTAACAACATAATAAAACCGTGTAAATTTATTTAATGTAAGTCCTGTTTGATACAGGAGGCTCTATTCATGAATGCACAAAGTGACAACTGTATGTATTTATTTTAATATTTACTGGACATGGATAGGCATATGGAAGCATGGCTGGATATAGGGGATATAATGTAATAATAGCAAACAAAATTCTTTAGAGTTCATTATTTAGTTTCTTTTGCTATTTACAGTCTGTATTCCTCATTGCAGGGTGTGTAGAAAAACCCACGCCTGATCATTTTTGAAGAAAAGACAGAACAATTTTTAAAGAATTTTTTATTTTTATAGATAGCATTCAAAGCAATGGGTTTCATTGTGACATTTTCACACGTACTTTGGTCTTACTTGTCTTCACAGCCACACTGACTCCCTAATGATTGATTTTGTCCTGCGGATCTCTTTTCTACAGTGGCCTCCTTCCTACGTTAGTGTAGGAATACACTACACTAACTCTATCTATTTCCTTAAGGTATTTTATCATTTTTCATCCCTTTTCTGGTTCATGATGGTAGAGGAACCTTGGGCTTCTTTCTCATAAGACAAATCTAGTGGAAAATGAAATTATTTTTTCTGCCATTTTGGCCTTCTTTCAGCTTAATAGTTTGGTATTCCTGATGCCATATTTTGGGAGAGCTTGTCTTCAACCATATAAAAACCTATCAGCATCTTCCTAATATTTATCTATACTCCTCTGACAAAGATTGATCCATAAAATAGTATATCAAAGCTTCACTCTATCAGTTATATTCTTACAATGCTTAGTAAAATTTTCATAAATCTGTTTTAAGTACAGTGTTATGTTAATTTTATAAAATCACTTTAATGCCATTTCTTCATTTTTCTCCTCATCATCTTGTCAATGGATTTTTATCCACTTAGTTCCTGGGGAGATCAACTTACTATATTTGCAACATTACCTGAGTTCTTGAGTGCAACATGCTACATTCGTCTGTCAAGACAACAAACACTTTACACTTGAGAACCATCTGTGAAACCACCTTATTTACTAAAATATAAATGTGAGTAATTTTTATGTGTGCATATGTCTGACAGAAAACCCAGATCATGATATTGAAAATAATGGTAGCTTTGATGAAGAAATTAATGCATAAATTATTATAATATTCTATTCTGATATGTGCTTCCTTCCTTATGTGAATTTACACTAAACATGAGGTTTTATTGTTTACATTAATGAACTAAAATAAAATTTGACAACAAGATTATTTTTTTCTCTAGTGTGAATAAATAAAAATTTGTCAATTGGTAATGAACTTCTTTATTAGGTATTTTTAAATTTTACAAAGAAGAATTTATTTTTATAATTAAATATAAAATACAAGGAATAAAAAATATAATAACAACTTAGTCCATATGTGGTCAAATTCTTTTTATTAACTTTACTAAAAATAGCCTATAATGGTAAAATCTGTAAAAGAGTGATCCTTGTGTATAAGTTACATAAATATTCTAACAAAAGTGTTACAGACTATCTAAAGTTAATTATGGAGTTAATGTTCCATTTGTCTAAAATCTTTAAGAAAATTGAAGCTAGATAAGTAAAGCAACAACTTATTTTACATTCTAGACAATGTGAAGAACCCTAGAATTTATCAGGGGTCAGTGTGTAGGTGAGACCCGAAGTATATACAAGGCCCAGGAAGGACTAACAAAGCTTTTGTTTGTTATGGTCTTTCCCTGAAGCTTCAAAGATTTTCATCTCACTGCAAGTGTCAAGATAGTATTGCTGGCCCATCTCTGTGCCTCTGTTCACTCCACATTTGTGTCTACATAGAAGTGGATTTAGAAATCACTCTCACAATAAAAATTTAGTTCTCATAAGAATTGAAATCTCACATACTTCTCTCAAATTTCATTGTGCTTTAAAATTATATCAC
>JAQHUG010000036.1:10535665-10554232 GCA_028555095.1 Dicrostonyx torquatus
TTTTTAAACATAAAGCAAAACGAACTAAGCCTATAATTCACAATCTCAGAGAACCCTAAGGGAGACATGCATAGATCTAATTTACATGGGAAGTAGAAAAAGACAAGATATGAGTAAATTGGGAGCATGGGACCATGAGAGAGGGTAGAATGGGAGAAGGAGAAGAAGGGAGAGAGTAGAGAAAAATATATGGCTCAATAAAAACAATAAAAATTAAAAATAATGATAATGACAAAAAGTATTTTTTCTTAATTCTAGCTACTGAAACAATGTTTATTATCTGCATGTTAATTTTGAGACTTAAATAGATTTTTACAAAGCAGGTTGGTTACTACAGCAAGATCACATATCTATCCTTTTGTTTTTTTCTTTTTTTAATATTTATTTATTTATTATGTATACAATATTCTGTCTGTGTATATGTCTGCAGGCCAGAAGAGGGCACCAGACCTCATTACAGATGGCTGTGAGCCACCATTTGGTTGCCAGGAATTGAACTCAGGACCTTTGGAAGAGCAGGTAATGCTCTTAACCACTGAGCCATCTCTCCAGCAAACATATCTATTCTTAATATGCCTCTCAAACTTAAGAATAAAAACTATTGTTTTTGTCTTTGTAATGCATACAGTGAGTGTAGTATGATTTTCTAAATTCCTGAGACTAACTATATCATCTCCTAGAGCCTGGCAGTCTTTCCATCCAGAACAAATCATTTTATAGCCTTTTATCAAGACATGCTCCTTATCTTCCTTTACATAGTACAATGATGATCTTTCAGGGTATAAGGAGGTGGGGTTGGGTCTGAGATAATTTAGGTTAGCGGTGAGGGCTGAAAGTGGTTAAAATACTTGGTATGAAATTCTTGTGGAATTAATAACATTATTTTAAATTTCATAATAAAATATAGTTAGCATCCGAGAAACATACACTTAGATAGTTCTGTCTAGTCTTATTAGAGACAATTAAAAACATGTATCAATCTTTTCTGCAATGGTATCTGTTGTTAAATTGTCTTTTGGGGTCTTCCCGTTTTTCCCATGAGAACAGAAGACTAGAAACATGCCACTGTGGTCCACTCACACATAAACACATGCACACAATGGCTCATACACAAGCACACACAAACACATACATACACACACACACACACACACACACACACAAGGGAGAAACAGAAAAACAGAGACAGAATGCAGAGGGAAAGAGAAAGTTTTAATCTCAACATACAAGATTTCATGTTGCTCCACTTTAAGTCATGACACATAAAATCTCATGACCTGCTCTAGTACACTTCGAGTTTGCAGTCTGTTTAACTGTCTACTTCTCATAAAAGCTGGAGGTTGGGACTTGTTCCTTCATATTAGTACCAGTCTTGTGCTTTTATATTCTTACACATATTTTTTTCATTCTTTTTTATACATGCATGTTTTTACATGCATGAGTAAAATGTGTGTAAGTTTTCACATTTGTGTGCACTAATCTAGTCTCTGTGTGACACTATAAACATATATAGGCTAGAGAACAAATGTGCATTACACTTTATTGAATTAAAATTCTGGTGAATTTTTTTCTTATATTTTGTTATTGTTTGTTTGCTTGTGGTTCTTCTGCAAACTGCCATGAATATGTGCCTCACTATGAACTTCTGCATAATCTGTTTTTCTATCCCCCTTATTCCCATAAGAACACTGAGTGTTCAATGTTGACATTGACTGTTCACCTTTTACATAGAACCCTCATGCAAGTGTGGTAAGGTGTCTTATAACTGTAATCTTTCTAGCCCTAATCTTTCATAATGCTGAGCCACATACTTAAGCCAAAACTGGGAGTTAAGAACCACAGAGGGCTATCAGATACATCAACATATAAATAATCCATATATACAATTTAATTTTCTGATTTGATTGATTAAATTGTCAAAGGTATTGTTTAAGACATGTCATGTCTGGATAGGTTCATACCAAGAAGAGCAATGTCAACTATATCACTTAAATATGACCAATTGAACACAGTGAAAGACACATGTGCACTTGATTAGAGTCAGTTACAGAGAAAATAATCCTTCACTATAGAATATCTCTTTTGCTCTTACTATCAGTTCATCACAGCCTTTATAGCATGATATTTATTGCACTTCCATATAACTCTATTGCAAATATCAAACATACCTACCAGCAAATTCTACTCATAATTATTCATAATTAATGAACTAAATGTTAAAATTTGTCCCACTGGCTGTTCATTTTTGCTATGCATTGGCTTTTAAATTAGATTTAGAAGATGAAAAGAAGCAAAGATAAACATTAGTGACCCTGAAGGATACTGTCACTTCTAGAAAATAATTTCCAAGAGGGTGATATATGTAGAGTTGCTCCTTATTTTGTAAATATATAATTAAATACAACTTAATGGATTTCTTTCTTCACTAGATACAGAGAACTCAGAGTTCTTATGGGGACTAAAACTTATTAGGCTCTTTTCATAATGAGAAAGTCGCAAACTTAAGCTTCACAACAAGAAATGCTTTGATTGCTGAGGTCCTCTAGACAGCTTCAAAATGAATTTCAGCTCACATAAAATATTAGTGGGACTGGCTGTTGGCCTTACTCTGCAGACTATTTTATTATAAACATTAACATCTCTTGAGTTCAAGGCCTTCATTAGAAATGTTAAGCAAGGCATAACATACAACTTAATATTTGAGTTTCTCTGTAAAATGTGTTTTATTTCAATATAGAGAAGGCTTATCAATGATCATTGTTATGCTGATTCCTCGTAAGGAAGCCAGGAATCAAAGATATTTTAGGTAATAGAATGATTTATTATTTAAAGCACTGGCATAAATATAGTTACTTACATAAATGTAAAAGGCCTTCGTAATCATAAATAGATTCAATATCTTCATTTTCTTGGCAAATTTGAAAATGCCCAAATGACCAATTTTATCTAAACATGACATTTAAAGAGTTCCTGGACATAGCTAAGGAATACCAAGGAAGTTAAAAAGAGAAAGAGCAGCATGCTTTTTGGCATCTAAGTGAGAAAGGCATTTCTCGGGGCAGGCTCATATGGAACACCAACTCCCAGAAAGAAGTGATTGTGGACAGCTTGCCACATTATAACATGGAACTTCTCTGGGCTCCATTCATTTAGAAGAACCATCAAAACTTTCTAGGATTAGTGAGTATATATTCTTTTTGAAAATAGTTTTAAATAAACAGAGTTTAGGCCTATTTGTGTTTTAAAAGCAATGAAAATGAGGATTAACTTAACAGAATAACTGTAATATTTTGTGTTTGAAATATATATACCTTCAATTCTTATACCCGTTATTAATTTATTTCTAAACACTTTTCATTCTTTCAAAGCTGTGAGTGCTTAAGTATAAATATCAAAGAATTAGCTATAGAGTTATGATATATGTACAAATACCTATCACCATAACAATTGGACACTAAGAATTCTCTCTTCTTGAACTCATAAGAAGCAGAAGAAAGAAACATATCTTCTTAACAAATTTAGAAATATCAGAAAAATTATATCCAGAGCCCCTAACTTTTTATCTACTGTAATTACAACACAGCCCCTTATTTTATGGAACTCTAAGTTCAATTTATAGTGCCAAATGTAAGGGAAGTTATAATGATCTTAAAACATTATTGTAAAGGATTCAATTGTAGTGCAATTTAAGTAAATTAACTGTTACCATTGCTGTTGATAATGATGATGATAAAATAACTACTTTAATAATGTTATAGTGCTATCAAGAAATTGAAGTATATTTGCTGTAAAAATGAATATTTTATTTTTTTCTTTTACAATTAAATCAATCTGCTCAACTTAATGGATAACCTTAAATAGAGGTTGCAAAATGGCATAAGAATCTGAAAATGCCACAATTTTTTTTCATTATCATAAAATATTTACACTGCCAAAATGTCTTTCTTTAATTTTCTATTGGCCTTTATTGGGAATTTTTCATAAGCATATGTAATTTTGTAGTCTAAATGCAATCAGTTGTGTCCTTAATGCTCAACTAAATAAAAAGAAATTAAATAGTTTTGGAAATAGGATTTATTTTACTCATAAAGCATATCATCATGGAACGGAGACACGAGAAAATGATAAGTGATAATATATCATATATATACGAAATAACTAACTGTGGTCTATTTTTCTTACCTTGATCACCTATAACACAAAAAACAATTAGTGGTTGGGTTTAGAATTGATAGAGTCTAGTTGTGACATTAATGGAAAAAAGTCAAATACTTTGATGCCTTTGAAATTCTGTAATTTCATTTTTATCACATCCACAATTAATTTTTTTGAGCTTTTCTTTCTCTTATTAAAATCCATTTTCTAAACAAAATAGCAGTTGTTCCATCACTGGACCAGTACCATGAACTTCATATAAGTTGTTTCCTTTCAGTCACCTAAGAACCTTGTACTTTGGCTTCAGTTTCTGATGAGGGCTGGGATGGGATTCATTGCCTGAGCAGTGTGACTTCCCTTTTTCAGATTGTTAACTTCCATCATTGCAACAGAATCTAAGTGAGCTAAAAGAACAATATTTCAGGTCATTACAGCTTCCTTTCGAATTGAAATGTCGTCCTACTTCACTTCTTATCAGATCACTACTAGTTTATGTATCCAGTTAAAAGCCGTCACCTAGTGCAAGAAATATAGTGCATACTTTTTCTGTCTTCACCCTTGCAAGAAAGCTATAATTCCCACAACAAGTTACACTATAAATTCTAACATCTAATCTCATTGAGTAGCTGAATGTATCAAGTGAAAATTGATTGCAACTATTTTTCTAGGGAATTCAATCTCAATATTGAAGAGGATTTCTGGTAAGCCAGACAATGCAATATATTTAGTCTCCAAAGTTCATGGAACATAGGGAAGTTTTTGATGTATGATTTTTATCCTTAGAAGAAAATTTTTTTAACATACCCAGGTATTCTGCGTTAGCTTTTCAGACACAGTCAATTATTGCAAATGCAAAGTAAGGGATTTTAAATAAAAGAATCCATCAGTATTCACTAAGATACTTGATGTTGAATGTTGCTATACTTTTCCTTGTATTTTACCAAATCAAATAATGTCTTTTTGAGTCTAGTACCAAGATTTCTAAAACAAATGGCTTCAGTTTACTTTTAACATAATAATATTATGGCTATGATATTTAAAAGAACTTTCTTTTACAAAATAAATGTGAAAAATCACTTAAATAGTACAAAATATCTAAGATTTTTTTTAGTATTCAGATTTTTATGAATAGACATAAACTATCAAAGCATAAGACCACAAAATTCAAATTTGATTAAAAAAAGGAAGAAAAATTTTTCTGAAAGAAATTAGGAACTTATCTGACCAGACTTTCTCTATTTTTTTGGATTTTCTGGCACTACACTTATGTGTTTCAATCTGGCCTAGAGCTCACAGTAATTATTGAGCCATGGCTGACCTGAAACTTCTAGTGTCATCCTGCCTCCAATTTCTAAGTGCTGGGATTACAGACATGCTCTATAATGGCCCTAAGACCTATACATTTGATACTGTGTTTGAGACTTTCTCTTTTGTTTCTCTATTTCTCATTTTTCTTCCCCCTTGTAAATTTTAGTTGTGCTCTGTGTTATGTTTCCTTCTCTCTTTTCTTCCTTCTCACAGCTTTCCTTTAGAACCTTTCTCTCTTTCTCCTTCTTTCATTCTCTCTCTTTCCTTCCCTTTCTGTTTTATCCTTTCCCCAAATGATGTATTTCATCTTATTAGGATAAAATTTGCATTTTTAACTAAGACAGTCTACTAGAAAATGAAAGTAGCCTCAGCAAAATACTCAGCATGTGACATGTTGATAATGTTAAATACTGCTTCTTTTAAAAAAGATTTTATTTTTTAATTCCTTGAGAATTTGATAGAATGTATTTATTGTCTTGTTTTAACTCTATCATTTCTTCTCTCAGTCTTTCCTTGGTTCACTCTACTTCACCATACCTCTATCTTTGTGTCTTTTTTCCACATTGAGACCAATGTGTGCTGCCTAAACACTCTTGGATGTGTGTCCTTCCACTGAACCATGCTCAAAATGAGAAAGGACACACCATTCTATTAATGAAATTCTCTCTCCTAGCAGCCATAACTTACCAAAGCCACACGGCTATGTGGGGATTTGTTGCCTCTGAAGGATGGTATTCAATATTTCGATATGGCTTTGATTTGCACAGGCTTTTTTTTTTTTTTTTTTTTTTGGTTTTTCGAGACAGGGTTTCTCTGTAGCTTTGGAGCCTGTCCTGGAACTAGCTCTTGTAGACCAGGTTGGTCTCGAACTCACAAAGATCCACCTGCCTTTGTCTCCCGAGTGCTGGGATTGAAGGCCTGCGCCGCCACCACCACCCGGCATTGCACAGGCTTTTTGCGTGCTGTTACAACCACTGTGGGTTTATATGTGTAGATGCAAGGCTGTGCCTAGCTGACAATTTTTCTTAGTGTTATCCACCACCTCTTACACTATTTCCACATACCTCTTCTATAATAATTCCTGTACCTTGTAAGCAAGTGAGTAAAGTATATATATTCCCTTTAGGTTTGTACTTTCCAACAAATCACTCTATACACTTAGGTCCATTGTGGGTCTCTGTGTTATCTCTGTCTACTGAAAATTGATCTTCGTGAATAACATATCATTATTAGTCATGTAAGAGTTTGTCCATTTAGTAAATAGTAATAGTTGAATCTTTGCTAGGGTTTATAAACTGCCTCGCCTTAGATTATTGGATGATACCAGGTATAAAGTTGATCTTGTGGTGCAGGAGTCACCCTCTGCCTTTGGCTCTTACAATTTTTCTTCCACCTCTTCTCTGCGGTTCCCTGAGCCCAGAGGTAGGTATCATTAGGATACATCCCACATTATCTCATTGTGTGCAATCACACTGACTAATTGAGTGTCTCTGTATTAATCATCATCAAAAACGCAAAACACTCCCACACCAGTTTGATTAAAAATGGGGTTATTTATTGGAGGGGAGAAAACTTATAGAACACCATCCTACAGCACAGTCCTTTCGTCGCAAACAGGAAACACAGAGTCTAGCAGTCAGAACGGGAGCCAGAAGCAAGAGAGAGAGAGAGAGGAGGGCTGTAGCCGCTTTTTAAAATGAATGAAATTACGCCCCAGTGGGCTGGTGTCAAAAGGCTACTGGCTGAAGGAGCAGAAGGAGCTCCCGCAGCACACCATCTACTACAAGAAGCTTGTCTGATGGGTGTTGATAGCTGTGCTATGGGCATAGAAGCAAGTTATTAAAAGTCAGTACATTATTACGCCTGTTTACTAGAATAAAAATATTATTTTTCCCCTACATCTTATCATTTAAATAGCCACATATTATTGGCCTGATATCAGTTCCAGGTATGAGTTTCATTTCAGATAGCAGGCCTTAGATCCAATAACAAAGTGATTAGTTACTCCAATAACAGTCATGATGTTACTGCATCAATAGGCATGTCTTGTCATGTCAATCCTTAATGTAGCGCACAGTAGGGTGAGATGGATGGTAATGTTCCTCTTCTAGTGGTGTGCCTAGCACTTTCAAGCACTATGAGAGCTTACCAATAGTGATGAAGCTCTCATACAGGTTTGATTTCTCCATGTTCTCTGAATCCAGTTTGGACTGTGAATACACAGTAAGAGGAGCATACTGTCAGATTCCTTAATGTAGCCAATTGGATTGACAATACCCTGTAATGCTTCAAGGTCTATGGGATCCCACTGATGAAACAAAAAGACTACCCCGTTCTGGTGCAGAGGATGTAGTTTCTTGGGCTATTCCTTCCTTCTATTACAGAAAGCTTCAGTAAAACTCGCCCAATGCATGTATATGTGCATATCTAAGAAGTGACTCCAGTAGTGCACTCCCCCACAACTTTTTCAAAAGGCTTGCAATATTATTAAGTCTCCCCGTTTTGTTTCCCTAACTCTCTCCTGCAATCCTGGTTTAAAATTTACCATTTCATTAGTCCACATTAACCTTGTATGTTAGTATGTTCTGTCTCTCTTCCACAGAAAGCTCCTTTCCCTGTATCTCTTTACTGGTTTTTCTGACCTTTATTGCCATTTCAACTGCAATACACATATCTGAAGTTAAGAGTTATACTCACAAGAGAGAAAATAAGTTAAGAGTGTTCATCTTTCTTGGCCTAGGTTAGTTCATTCAGAATGATTGTGTGTGTCTATGTGTATTTATCTGAAGATTTCAGAATTTTGGTTTCGTTTTACTTTTTTCTTTTCCTTCTGCTTTTTTTAAAGTATAAGTTCTCTCTTTTTGTTTATGTCTGGCTGTCTTAGAACTGCCTATATAGACAATGAATTTTCAAAGGGAAATGGAAAATTAATTGCCTCCAATGTATTCTAAACTAAATCATGGATAAAAACAAGTATTATGGGGATATTCTGCAAAAAAATATCACCTAATACTGACCATAATTAAAATTTACAACTTCCAACAAAAAATTTTCTTTCTTTTCAACTTAACAGAATAAACATATGAATAGTTTTGCAATGCCATTTCTAAATTCATTCTATCAGAAGTGCATTCATTCATCTCTGAAAAGATATACAGAAGTGACTTAGGACAAAATTCAGTCAGTGATGTGTCCAGTACACACAATAATGAGGAACTGAGTCAAATCTCCAGTACACTAAATTCACAAGTTCAAAATAACCTTTGGTAAAAGGTTAGGGATCCAGAAAGAGAAGGATACCTAAGACTTGCCAGCCAGCCTTCATAGACTAATTAGAGTTTCAGGGCCTTGAGACACTATATCTCAACAAAAAGACAAGGTGGATGGGTAGCTCTTGAGGAAGGATATCCATGTTTTCCTATGATACCACATGTATGCAAACATACGTACATGCATATGCATACTCACCAACAAATGCAAGAGCACCCCTCCTCACATTAGTATGAATATATACATTTATAAAAGATACATACATTTGAAACAGTCTGTATGGATATTCATATAATTTATAATACCTAAATGAAAAAAATTACTTTTCACTGATATAAAAGGTATGAGAATGATGATACAGTTATATAACACATAAACTGCCTTATATGCAAAAATGCCTTAGTATTTTAAAAAGTACTGAAAATCAAGACAAGTCAACTGCCAAGATCATCTAATACATAGAAATCATATTTTAGATAATTCAAATACAGGCTAGACAAAAATGAATGAGAAATCACACACATGGCTGATTAGGGGCACATGGGAAGCTTTTAAGACGGTATTGACTCTTTTTACCTTCCTCTTTACTTTCCTTAAATTAAGCTTAAAAGTGTAACAAATAAGTATTTTATTTAAATGTAGAATTTTATTTATTTCTTACCTGGTAGTTAATGAGGACCATGTAGTTAATTGTGTAAAATATTATTTGGAAATGTTTTAGAAAATTATGTTGCAGACTAGACAATTTGGAAGCATAAAAATGAAATATTACTGAAAATAAATTATCATATATTGCTTAGTGCATATGCATAAACATAGACATTAATCCTGTTGTGATTAGAAAGCAGAGGTTACTTTACATCATCCCTCCCCTCTGACTTTTATGTTTAGGGCAATTCCTTTTCTATACAGTTTCCTGAGCCCTAAGAGGAGGGTTTTGAATATGATGCCCCATGTAGAACTGATTGTTCCAAAGTCTCCCACTCCCTGCACATTATCATCCTGTGGGTCTTTGTATTAGTTCCCATCTACAGCAGGAGGAGTTTCTCCGACCCTGACTGAGCAAGACAACGACTTATGGGTCTAAGTAGAAGGCTGTTAGGAGTCATTTCATTGTTGTGTTCCTTTAGCCAACAATAGTACTTTCTTTCAACTTCACCAAACAATTCAGCCCATTGCCAGAGCTATTGGCTGCTTTTCACAATTTGATGGTGAGGCTGTGTTGTAGAAGATGACATCTATGTAACTCGTTGAGCAAAGAGAAGTTGATCAGGTGCCAAGCATAGGCTCTACCCATACTGGTTGATGATCCTGATACTGGAACATATTCTGCAAGCCATCAGACAAGAAAAGTAACCACCAGCCTACCACCAAAACCTATGATCTACAATGTAAGCTGCCTAATGATAAGCTGGTGCAGTTGTGGCACAAAAGTTGCCAGAGTTCTGACCTCTATCAGAATTTAAAGCCCACTTCACAGGATTGTACACGTGCCTAGCATTGCTCATGTGGCCAATAACCTGAGTATAATTTCCCCTATAAATAATAATTTATCCTTTAAAATTTTAATTTACATTTATGACACATTTTGATCACATCCACAACCAATATCTCCCTCCAGTTCTCTCTCTTACTCCATCAAATGTCTCCCTCTCAGGTTCATGCACCCTATTATAAAAACTAATGATACACTGTCCATTTACTGTTATCCATATGTTCATGGGTTTGGGGCCATCTATTGAGAGGCTATAAACCTTTCCAATAGGCAACACCTCCCATAGAAAAAACATGAGTCTCTTTTTTATAGCTGTCATCGAGTGCTAAATGATTTCTTCCAGGAATGGGACCTCCAGAGCTCTTCCCTTACGCCATGCTGAAATGATGGCCAGCTCAGCCTTGTGCAGGCCTTAGGCAAGTAATTACAGCTGCTGTGTGTTCATGTGTACATATGATCCTTGCCTTCGAAACTGTTGTTCTTTCTGCTTTAAGAAATGTTCTAAGTTCGCAGGTTAATGGACTGGTTAGTTTTCTAGTTGACACAAACTAGAGGCGCAAGGTCAGAGTTGAATTTTCTTTAATTTGCCATTAAAAAAGTTTGTAAAGAGAAAGGGCAAGGTCCTGTCCTCTTCTGCCTTATATTCCTCTCTCCCAGCCATATAAATTCCTGTGTGTCTGTGCAGACCTCCAGACATATGTGGTTGACTAGTGGCTAGTTCTGCATTCTGATCTGCAGGCAAACTTTGTGAGAGTGCAAACAAGACTCACCACATAATTGTTTTCTAATAAGTTTAATTGATAATGAAAGGTCACATTCTTACTTGTATTTTAGTCTCATGTAGCGAGAAACTGGAAATAGGAACTTAAAGAGGCATTTTGTAAGACATTGAGCAGTAGGCATTAACACTTTTCCGAATAGTATTGAAGACAGTGTCAGTGAGGGGACTACATGTGATTATTTATTTAATCAGCCTGTTTCCCCTTTTACAGAGTGTCTGACCTAAGGAAATCTTGTGGGAGGAAGTATGGTTTATTTTAACTTACAGTCTGAGATTTCATGTCATTATTCTGTTCCATTGTTCCTGCGTCCAATATCAGGCAGAGAGCTATGGTAGAGGAATTATACATTAGAATGTATTGAGGATGAAATATATAAAGGGACCAGCGCAAAGTCCCTCCACAGAGTATGTCTTGAATGACTCGCTGCCTCCAGATGGATGGTACCTCTGACATTTACCACCATAATGTGTATTGCCAGCACATTATGAACCTATAGAGAGTGAGTCAATTTTTTTTTATCTTAAAGCCCTCTGACCCAATCATTTGAAAAAATCTATCAGTTGCCATTTAAGAACCCAGTCACGAAATCTATGTGGGGACCTTGGATTTGAACTGTAAGAGGTAGTGGAAGAACTTGAATCCCTTCGAGTGATGAACAGCTGGTGTGGGGAGTCGGTTGTCTGCTCAACTGCTGCAAGGCTTTGGAAGCTCTTAGGAAGTTTTCTTCTCTGTCTTGGTCAGACACTTAGTTCACATTACTACAGATACTAAGCTGTGATGAGGCTCTTTGTCTCTAAACCCAAGTTAATTCTCCAGTGACTAATCTGTTTGAACTAAACCTCAATTGTGGATGTCAGAAGACAAATTTTCCCTGTCGCTGTCCGCATGAAAACGGACCACAGATGCAGTAGATATTTTGTGATTTCTCTGGGAAACAATGTAAAATTTATTTTTTTTTAATTCTAGAAAATTTTGAGATTCTCAGAGTTTTAAAAAGTAAAATATCATAAATTTTTTCTATTGAGGATTCCCTAAACTTTTCTCTTTTTATGAAGTACTTTCCACTAAGCTAGATAAAGGCTGATCTAGGTATTAAATGCTTACAAGTGTGAAAGATACAAACACAGTAAGAATTCCAATTTCTAATAGGCCAATTTTAATTCATTTAAGGTTTTTATATAACTTTCTATTTACTCAACATGTTTAATCATGCTTTGTTATTTTCTTTCTGGCCACTGTCATTCTTGTGTATGCTTTTTTCATAAATGTTTCCTGAAGTGATAATAAAGCCTGGTCTATAGAATGCTCACAGAATTTGGTATTTACAATAATCAGTTCTTGCATTACTTCAGATTCTTTTTGTAGGCATATAACATCCAAAGAGTCCAAATATCGTATAACAAAGGAAACTTTACATGAATAATGTTTAATTTTTCACTACTACATTTCCTTTTACAAAAAAAAAACAGCATCAAAGTTAAAAGTTGGAACATTTTCTCTGTGTTCAAGTCAGCAACTCTAAATAGCATCTGTGTCTTGACTTCAACATGTTTGCAAATACTCTATAAAGTCTAGGTTCTTCCAGGAAAGTTAGTTTGAAGTATAAGAGCTAGTTTTTCAGTAGTTAGAGATTCATTCCTTGCCTCTGAGCCTTGCCTTCAATATTGCTGTTCTTTTATCTTTTAAGAAATGTTCTAAGTTCTCAGGTTAATGGACTGATTTGTTTTTACCCTCATGATGCAAACTAGAGGCCCCTGAGAAGAGGGAGCCCCAATTGACAATTTCCTGTCATTTTGGCCTGTCTGTTTGGTGTTTTGATTAATAATTGATGTGGAAGGTTCTAGTTCCCCATAGAAGATGCCACTCATGTGTTCTGAGTTGAAAAAGATAGCAAGCTGATCAAGGAGAAAGACAGTGAGGACTGTTTCTCCGTGGCATCTGCTGACTGTCCTACTTCAGATTTCTGTTTGAGCTTCTACATTGGCATCTCTTGATGATAGAATAAAGTATATGATGAAAAAAACCTGTTTCTTACCCAGGTACTTTAAGTCAGTGCTTAAACACAACAACAAAATCAGAATTGGACGATTGGATATTAGTACAACTTATTCCCACATATGCCCATGGTGTAACCGAGGAAACCATAGTAAGTTGCATTGAGACGGGCATGTACTGTGAACACAGTGTGAACGAACACTCTACTGGCTTCCTGCCCTCCTTCTTTTCCCATTCCACTGGCTGTACATAGTGTTTTTGACCTCCTGGTATTAGTGATTCTTCTCTATCGTGTATTGGAATACTTCTAATATTTCTCTTTCACATGCATAGTCTCCATGACAAATGCCTGGATATCTTCCTGGAGGCTAAAAGAAGGCTAACAGAAAGATTCTTAATAGTAAAAACTCTTTACTGTGTATATTCTAAGTGAGACTTGTCTTATCTATCATAAAATTGGATCCTAGAACTTAAAAGTGTAAAAAATTTCTTCTTTTTGACAACACATAGAATCAACGAAGCAGGCAGGGCTCATATGGGATCAGAGCCACTGAAGTGTCAATCACAGAGCTTGCATTGGTCTGTACTAGATCCTCTGTAAATATGTTGTGGTTTAGTTTAAATATATGTTTAGTGGGACTCCTACAAGCGGCAGCGGGGTTGTCTCTGCCTCTTCTGAATTCGCATAGGACCCTCTCCCCTTTACTGGGTTGCCTCCTCCAGCCCTCATATGTGGAGTCTTATTGTAAATTTTTATGCCATATTTGGTTGATATCACTGGAAGGCCTGCTCTTTTCTCAAATGGCGGAGTGGCTCTGCATGAGAGAGGAAATGGGGGGGAGGGCCTGGGAGAAGTGGAGGGAAGGGAGACTGTGGTCCAGAGGCACTGTATGAGAGAAAAATAAAATAGTGTTGAAAATACAGGAATGAAAGGAAGAGCATGGTGTTCAGATTCAGGTTACACACCTGTTTACCCGAAGCGTTTTATCTTACCCCTATCAAGTAAAAGAGGAGGGGTTACCAGATGTCCTTTCTGTAACAACATGTAGTGATTAGCGTTTTGTTTTCTGTTACCCTTACAGTGACCATACCCTTCTAGTGATTTCTAACGACCATCATTTTGACATTTCATCGATGTAGTATTTCTCCTGGCATTGCGGACATTGAAGAGTCTGTTCTTCAAGGAGCCCATTGTAACTATATATGTGCATGATGGTGTCTTTCCTGGTCAAGATAATGCTTAATGACTCAGAATGCGGTTAGTTTTGATGCAGGCTCTGTGTAAATTCAAGAGCAATATCTGTGCTTCCATTGTTGAGTGAAATATATAAGTTCCAATTTCATAAAATGAATTGCTAGTGCTGTTTGAGGAATTTATAGTCTTATTGATTTTCTGTCTGTCTTGACTATCAGTTACTGTCACAAGGGTGCTAATTTCTGCAGCTACGGTAGTAACTTTATTTCTCCTCTTAGTTCCATCACTACCCATACAATTTTGCTTTGTATTGTTGTGTACAAATACAGTTAGCATTGATATTGATATGCCACCTTAGAAAACATTTCTTATGTTCTACTTGTTTATCTAAATAAAATGTCCAGTGCAACCTCTGGTCTCATTCTTGTCTGTCAGAAATCAAAATAGCTTCTATAGATTTATTTTTACTACTTTTACTTGGCATATATTTTCATGTTTCTTTATATAGACCTTGGACATTTCTAAATGTTTATGTCTTTTTTATTTCCTTTTTGTATATCTTGTCTTTAAAAGAAAATTTATAGAATATATATAAACATATATTTCCCTTACCTCAAGTGCTCCTCAATTCCCCCTAATCCTGACATACCCACTTCCTGTTTTTCTCTAAAATTAAATTACAGAATAACTGTGCGTGTTTCTTTCTATTATATACCTTTTGTTTATTGTAGTTGCTAATTGCCTACTTGAATTCTTTCTTTTTCTAGCTTGTTCTGTTTGAGTGAATATATCTGCAAGTTTTTATGTATCTGTGTGTATGTATGCACATTTTGGATATATGCTCTAAAATATCTAACTTTACTTTTTTTGTAGATTTCCACCTGGTTCTAAGTACACACTTTAAGTAAACTATATTCACCTTTAAATAATATGATTCTAACTCTGATGTAATACAGATAATTTATTTTTTATTATTTCTGATATTTTCAAATATTCACTCTATCCCCATTGCTAAAATCCTTCCCTTGCACATCATGCTAGTGGAAGTACTTCAATTGCTTATCTATTATGTCTATTAAAAATACATAAAATGGTTCACTTTCCTTATCCATTCTCTCATACTGTTCTCTTACTGATGAAGAACAAGTTCCTAAACTCTGTCAATTACTTTTGATATTTCTAACATAAGTTCTGCTGGAGAGAAATTCTTTAAACTTGCTTTCCTGCCCACATATTTCTTTTGGGAATTGTACTATATAATTTATATTCTTGAATCTCTATTGTAAGAAATGTTTTTTGTTCTTTTGCTTTCTTAGGATTTTCTTTTAATCTATTTTCTGGTTTGAATGTAATATATTGAGGTGAATTCTCACTGGCATTGCTCTCTCTCTCTGTATGGTGAGCATGTGTGTGTGTGTGTGTGTGTGTGTGTGTGTGTGTGTATGTATGTGTATGTGTGTGTGCACGCACACTCTGGGCATTCCAGAAAAATTATTTAATATCAGGGAATAATTTTGTAGTTTTTTGATGAGTTTTTCAAAGATTTTTTTTCCTTTTTGAAAATTCAGGCATGTATATGGCAAGCCTTTGACACTGTGCCATATTTCATATACATTTGCTCTTTTATATTTTATTTGTTTTTTTTCCCATAAATTCTAGGTTTTGAGTTTATATTGACTGACATCTAAGATTAGTGACATACATTTTAGCCATGGTCATGGTGAATTGACCATTAAGTCTACTGAAATCATTATTTTTATTATTTTTACACTTCTACAATTCTTTTGTTTGCTACTTATAATTTCTACTCTTCTGTTTATTGCCTACATAATTATTGTAGTGTTTATATTAGCTGTAATTATCTTAGTTTCAAGAGCAATATAACGTTATTATTTGTCTGATAACTTACTACAGATTTTCAGTGTGAATTTCTCTTGATATTTTTACTTCTTTCCCCACCTCATTTTTATCAGAATATTTATTTTTTAAATCAGAAATAGATTCTTCTTTTATGTAATACATTCTGACCACAGTTTCCTCTCCATGCACTTGTCCCAACTATCTCCATCAGCTCCCCTCTCCTTCAGATCCACCCCCACTCTGTTTCCTGTTCAGATAAGACTATACCTTCAAGAGACAACAGACAAACCGGACTAAACAAGACACAGTAAGAGAGGAAAAAGTCCTTATATTGAGACTTACAAGGCAGCCAAATAGATGAAAAAGACACCCGAGATCAGGACAAAGAGTCGAAGACACATTGCTTCCACTGTTAGGAGTCTCAGAAAATAGCAGACTGACAGTCAAAACATATACACAGAAGACCTGCTTACAGATCCATATAGGTTTGCTGTTTCCCGATTCATCTCTGTGAGTCTATGTTAGTACTGCTAGGTTGATTTGGTAGGCCATGTTCTCCTGATATCCTCTATCCCCACTGACTCCTACAGTTTTTCCTCTCCTTTATGGCTGAAATTCTGTGATCTCCCAGGGGCGTGACTTAAATGAGTATTTCTGACACTACTGCACAACAGTCCTGCACCCACAACAGTCCATGCTTTTAACAGGCTAAAGATTGCCCATTTCATTTTTTCAAACCAAGAATACTGATAATTAGAGCTTACTTCTATCATAGCCGAGAGAGAAAGGGTAGAGGGTTAATGTGTAGGAAGGGATTAAGGAAAACTTTCTACAATGTTTGTAGCAATTATATCTAATTATTTTTATTAAAAAGAAATGTCTGTGTGGTCTTAAATAAAATTCAGTGAAATCTTGTGCATTGTTTATTGAGGGTAGCTTGGCTGACATTAGCCATAGGGCAGAGCATATCTTTTGTACGTCCATTTTCATGTTCATTTCTTTTGCTTTAATCAAAATTACTATTAAATTATCCCTACATATAATAATTTACATACTAGATTCTCATTAATAGTTACAATGACACTTATCTGATACCCTGGCCTATAGAAACCAATTATGTGTTTTCACAGTACAGGAAGCAATTTCAATGCACAATGTCAGCCATACTCAATTATTCTGGACTTCCTCCATACAGTGGTAAATTAGGCATTGAAAATGCCATGCTTCTAGTCCACTAAATATCTTTATAGTTTTATTCAACCAGTTATAAGGTAAGGGACAAATGAAGCTCCTGCTGCTCTCTGCTATCTTGCAGTGAACTGTATTCTGAACTTGTTAATTGTTCTCACTGCCACCTTTTAACAAGCTCACCTTTAGTTGGCACCTATGGTTTCCTTTTTTCTCAAGGTTGCTTTGGTTTATTGAATGCTCAGTAAAGAAAGAATTGTGGAAATCAATTTTCTTTGTAATATGATTTAGGTATAAATAATGATGGCATAGATGAAATTGTTCTGATCTACTTTGCGTGAATATGCTTATGTGGGACAAAGAGGACATGAAAAGCAGGTATATTGGATGTAAAGAGAGAACTTATTCCCCATAGTCTTTTGTAGATACCTTTTAATAACTTTGAGAATTTCATAAATTATTTTGATATTTACTCCAACTCCTAAAGATGCCCTCACCCACAGACAGAAGGGAGTAATTTTAAGTACAATGCCAACATTCCCAAGAGTTGGTGGTAGCTTTTCATTGTTTGGTGGGTGTTTGTCATCATTTAGAGGGGCTGGTTACAAGTTGTTGTTGGCCATGGTCAGGGAGGAAACTAATAAAGGAGATTAGATTCAGGGATCTCATTCTCAAAAGAAGAGGTGATATAGGAATGATAGTATAAGTGGGTAGGTTATCGGATCTACTTTTAAGCTAAAAATACAACAATTAGTCTCAAATATTTTACATTGGTGTTAATTTTTGTGTATTGATACAAATTTAAGATTGTTTTGTTATACCATATATTGGCATAACATATGGCATTATAGCTATCTATCTATCTATCTATCTATCTATCTATCTATCTATATATATATACATACAGATATAGATATGAAACATAACTAATGAAAACTCAGAATCAGAAATTGGGGTTTAACCTGAAGATCCAGAAAGCAAAGCAGCCATCCACTGGGTCTTACTTCAATATCAGTCTGAAAAGACGACCGTCTCCTGGAATCTCAGAATGAGACTATGTATCTGAGAGCTGTCTCCCCTCATTCTATATTCCTCTCTAGGGCTGTAATAAAAGGCCTGTACCACTGGAATTAAAGGTGCATGCCATTGTGGTTACTGGGACTAAAGGTGTGTGTTACCATAAACTGGTCTGTAAGGCTGACCAGCGGGACTGTTTTACTCTCAGATCTTCAGGTAGTCTTTATTTATTAAAACACAATTGAAATGCCACTATACCCAATAGCAAGGGCTGAACACTTTGAGTAACAGTCCAATTACAA
>JAQHUG010000036.1:10565433-10581541 GCA_028555095.1 Dicrostonyx torquatus
TGAAGGGGAATGGTCCTAGCCTATCAGGCTAATAGCCACACCCCGCCATTGGCCATTAGCTAATTATTCCGCCCCTAATTAGCTGTTAGCTAATTACTTGGGGTTGGACCATCAGGTCCCAATTAGATATATAAGGGTATATTCACGTGGGAAGCGTTCTCTCTGCGGATCATGGGTCTGCTGGCATCTTCGGAGAAGCACTGATCCAGGGTCTGGTATTGTAAATCTGCTTGTGTCCTTTTATCCCTATTAAAGTGTATGTTTTAAAGATAGATAGTATGGGTAATAATTAATTGAATCAACATGTGGCACGCTGGGAAGAAGACTGGGTCAGGGCCAGATGCCATGATCTTCCGCCGTAGAGGGATGCAGGTTAGAATTGTCCGGTAAGTCACCACTCATGGTGACATGCAGACATTTTATAATGGGTTAGTTTAGATGTGAGAGCTAGCCAAGGAAAGGCTAGAGATAATGGGCTAGGCAGAGTTTGAATGAATGATGTTCTCATTTTGGGTGCAGGCAGACAGCGGCTGAGTAGGCCAGTGGCTGGCAGCTGGGGAACACAACACACACCTCTCCTCTAATTACAACAGATAGGAGGGGTAATGGGAATGACTGCATTCACAATATACTGTATGTAAGTGTATAAAAATGTTAAAAAATTAAATATGACAGTTACTTATGCTTCATATTATTGTTCATCAGGAGAAGATCAAGTACTAGTATATATATACATAAAGAAAGGCAGAGTAATTAGTTCATGAAGAGCTTTTAGAGGTTGGATAAAATGATACCACTTGAAGAATAAAGAAGTCAAGAATTGGGAAATTGAAGCAGTCAAATGTGAAAACAAATATATATCAAACAAATCAAACTGAGCAAGTCCATTCAGTGAGGGATGGGGGACTACAGCTTCAGCTTGTTCCCAATCCCGAGGGGAATAACATTCTTTCCCGCTCTTAAAATATTCTATGGCATCTTGTTTGCAAATTCACAGTTTTACTCGTATCTTACTACAGTCTTTCTTCCTAATACTCTAGGATCACAGATGCTGTTTTTGAGGAAGTATTTGAATTTGTAAAAATTTGTAAAAGGTAGAACAAGGGAAACACATAAAAAGCATAATTGTATAATCATCTTATATTTGAAAAAAAAAAACATTTGATCGAGGAGGGAGAAGGGTGAAGTAGGAGAACACTGAAATATTGATACATTGATATATATTGATACTATAGGGTTAGGGAGAAACCCAGTGCTAGGGAAATTCCCAATAATTCACAAGGATGACTCATAGCAACATTGGAGTGTGGAATGAACCAAGTGATGAAAGTGTGGAACTAACCATGTGATGAAGAGATGAAAATCTGGTAATGTGCCAGATTTTGCTGACTCTGCATGGAATCCTTACCCATTGATATTAGTGAATGGGAGGTTGTGTTCTGGAGAGAGGTGATGTAGAGGGAGGAGGGGTGGGAGCAAAAACTGTGGTTGGAAAGCAAAATGAAATTTAAATAAATAAATAAATAATTTAAAAATAAATACATTTTGCATTTGACAATCATATGAGTTAATGTCTTTAATTATTATTTCAGGTTAACTTCAGTCTTTTACTTTGTATTAAACACAAGAAAATAATATGATTTGAAAATTTTATAGTTCATGTTGGTTTCAATTTGATTGTTATTTTTGAATGCTATACTTCATCACTTAATTCACTTAAAAATTGTGGCTAGCCAGTCATTTAATATTTGAGGGAAAATTTATTATTGCTTCAAAAGTATACTTTGCATTAAAATAATAGAAAGAATAAACTTTCAGTTTCCAATACTGACCTCTGACCATGGCAGGTAAATAAATACAGCTGTGAGTGTGGTAATTCAGGTATTTCTAAGCTTCTATGAAGTTATTTTTGACATAATAACAACTAAAAATTTTCAATGCATGCAAGTTTAAGATCACTAAAGTACATTCCTCATAGCTTTTTACCATCTCCTTTCTAAATCTACAGAAACAAAATATTTTGTATTGTATCACTTATTGGGAATATTTAATAAAGACATTTTACTCATTTCTAGCTAGTAACTTTGATATGTAAATGGAAAGTCATGCACTGCCCCAGCTAGGTGACCCAATATAGCAGACATCAAGGAGTGGGGCCAGCTCTGCTCTCACACCCTGGGATCCAACTCACTTACACACACACACACACACACACACACACACACACACACACACACACACACACCCCACCAGGGCCTGCTCTACTGTTTTGTCCATGCAAAGTGCAGGGCTGCTCTCCAAGGTTGCACTTGGTGAGGGACTGTGCCAGTTCGTCCATTGTTCTCATGCTGCTAACATCGGCTCTCCTGCATGTTGTTGGTGGAAAGAGGTGATGGGGGCATTTTTCCTTACCCATCCCATGGCATTGTGATAAACAGGACGCAGCTCTCCTGCCGTCATGTCCACAAGCTTGACTCACCTACAGTTCTGCCAATAGGGTCAACTCTAGTGTGTTGCCTAGTCAAGGTGTAGGAGTTCCTCTCTTGAGTTCTGCAAGGCCAATTCTCCCACTCTAGTGGGCCCTGGGTCAGTTCTCTTTCCCACAAGGGCAATATTCAAGGGGAAGGAGAGCAATTTTTCTCACCCATGCTACCACATTGCAGATGAGGAACGTGAGGTCAGTCACTGCTTTCATGTTCCCTGGACCTGCTCACCTGCACCCCTTTCAAAGGGTCAATCAATTTCGCATGATGGATGGAGATAGAGCCAGAGACCCACATTCACATCAGAACAAGGAATCCAGCTACCAAGGTCCAGTGGAAGAGCAGAAGGAGGGAGAAAATGAGCAAGGAAGTCACGACCATGAGGGACTGGCCCACCAACAGAGACAGTGTGCTCGATCTATTGGGAGCTCATCAAATCCAGCTGGACCAAGACTGAATGAGCATATGACCTAACTGGACCCTATGAATGTGACTGCCAGTGGGGACTGACTGAGAAGCCAACGATAATGGCACTGGGACCTATCTCTTCTGCATGTATTGACTATTTGGGAACTTATTCTATATGGATGCACATCTTCTTAGACCGAGATGGAGGGGGGAGGGCCTTAGGCTTCCCATAGGACAGGGAATCCTGCACCATCTTGAGGAAGCAGGGGGAGGGCGGTGGGGTAGTGCAGGAGAGGGAGGGCCGGGAACAAGGGGAGTAAATGTAAATTTTTCTTTTAACAATAAAAAAGAAATATTAATAAAAAACATTAATCATCACAAAAATAAATAAATAAATAAATAAATACATAAATAAGTAAATAAAAGGGTCAATCAACACTGTTGTGTTGCCCAGGTAAGGTGTAGGACCTGCTCTCGCAAGTGCTGCAGTCAGCGAGGTACAGGATTACCTCTCCCATTCTATGTCCCAGGGACCAGCTTCTCCTGCTTGTAGAAGGTAGCAAGAGACAAGTGGTGTATCTCTCCCTTACCCATGCCTCTGCAAGACAGACCATGGGTCTATTTCTTCCACTCTCTTGTCTTCAGGGCTGACTCACCCAAGCCCCTGCCAACAGGGACAGCTCTACTGTGCTGCTCTGGAGAGATACAGGATCCACTCTCCGGAGTGATGCAGTTGGTGCGCGGCAGGGCCAGTTCTCCCTGGTGCTGCAGCCAGTGAACAGCAGGGCCAATTTTGTGAAGCTCTATGTCAATGTTACAGTGGTAACAGGAGCCTCAGATATCAATGCAGGTGGTGGCAGAGTCATGGATCCCGTAAGAGCCCCTTGGAGCAGTCCAGAACAGACAACAGTATGATTTTGGGTAACAGCCCAAGTTACTCAGATCTTCACGGCCCCGGAAGATACTCATCCCTTAGACACTAACCCTGGCCCAGATGGCGGCCCAGATCCTTGTTGTCCTCACCTTTAGTATCACTCAGGGCCGTAGATACCAATACTGATCCCAGTTGTGACTGATCCATGGACAGAGACATGGTACTTGATCAACCAAGCTCCCATCCAGGCCCGGAAACACATCTTTGAGGTAGACTAGCCCAACACCCACCTTATCTATGAAATACTGGAGCAGGTGTAGGGGCCAGATCCGCAAATACAAAGCTACAAGATCTCCATGACACAAGGCAGTAATAGGATATACAAGCAGTGGGCCCAGGATACAAGGTGTAAGAGAAGCCACAGGCCTCAAACCAACCAATGATTCTTTGCAGTGAACACTTACAAGTAAAAATGTATGGACTAAAGGGTGTACTGTGTGACTCACTGGGCCACACTACAACTATGATACTGAGATTATTTTTGTTGTTTATTCATTTATTCTGGTTTTGGATTTTTAGGTTGCAAGGACAGAGGGTTGATGTAAGGGAACAGGGAGATTAATAGGATCAGATGCATGATGGGAAATCCACAGCAATCAATATAAAACTAAAAGCCATCGGGATTGAGCTTTTTATCAGGTGGTTATGGCTGCCATGCTGGGTATGAGCACAAGCATATAGGAGTGACGGTATTTAACAAGACACAGTGATATTGAAGGTTTATTTAGGAAAATAAGCCATGAAAGGGAGAAACATAATCTGGGCATTTTAGGAGGAGTATCACCTCTCAGCAATATAAGGTAATGGGGTCCTTTTACAGCAATCCACAGAGGTGACTTGGTCTTATGTCCTGGACCACTGATGTGCAGCAAATCACCTCCACATGAGTAGGAGGGATGGCTGTAGGTATATTGTTAGCTAGTAACATTTTAACACTATTATCCTCCTGATGTATGAGTCTCTAGCAGTTAAGTTTTAGTGTTTGCTTATGGTACAAGTCACCAGTTCAGGCCATAAGCAGTCAAGAAATGATAGAAAGGTGGGAATACTTATTTATTCTCTTTTATTTGTCTTTTTGCATCTAAAGTATACAAAGCCTGAAGACTATTTTCATAATAATTTTGCAAAGTTATTATATCTATTTCAGAGGATTGTAAAAATTACATCAAAACACTGAACTTTAAATTGAGATGCAGATGTTTGTCAAATAGTTTCTTTTTCCTAAAGAAAACAACATTACCATTTTTCTGATCAAAAGACAGTGCTATGCGATATTTATCTCCCTAACTCTGGTGTTTTAAGGATTTTCAAAAGAATTTAGGAAACAGAAATTGAACAAAGAGAATGTATTATGTAGAGTTTCACCAGAAAAGAGACAAAAGTTTCTTCAATACTTTTGCCTTTCCTACAGTACAATCAACATGTATGAAAAGATGAAGCAAAAGCCAGGAAATGAACAGAATAGACGTTTCACTGTGAGACAAGCTGTCAGAAGTCTGTGGACTCTCCTCTGTGAAGGCAAATTCCTAATCTGGCAACAGAGCCTCTGCCCCTGACTCTCATAACAAGCCTGGGATACTTGGGAAGAGTTAAGTGTTTAGAAATTCATTTTAGGCTTTTTGTTTTAATAGCACATTTCCCTGCAATTCAACATGGCCATGTTCAGTAATATAAAATCATCATTTGCATAACCCACTCAGTTAATTGGTTTCCATGTATTATGATCTATCACATGGAAAGGGAATTTTCATTAAGGTATGTTGGTCTCAAAACAACCTTCTCTTAACCCCCTCCCCTGCCTTCTCTCTGGGAATCAGATAGCCTTACTTCAGACTTGTACTGCTATTTAAGACTCCTACTTCTGTCACTTGGTCACTGATTTCCTCTCTCAGGGCCCTAACCATGCTAATTATTCCTGATACTAGGGCCTGAACTCTGCTCAGAGTCCCAACAATGTTGCTGTCTGTGTGTCTCTCCATGATAGCAATTAAAATCTTGTAGACTTATGAAACAGTATCTGTCCCAGGGTCCTCTGTCATGTGCAATATTTTTCAGGACCTGGGAAGAATTTAATATTACTTCATGCTTGAGTAAACTACTCATACATTTTTCTGATTTGAAGCTCCAAATCATTTTTATCTTAGAGCTTTTAGTTTAGAAGCATGCAATTTAAATGGTGTCCTGAAATGTAATTAGTGTTTGCTTTCACAACTCTTCACTTTCTTAGGGACTTAGGTGAGACTCCTCTGAAGTGTGACAAAAAGGAAAAATGCACCTCTCCTATTTTCTATGAAAAGATAGGAAACTAATCACAATAAGTGGTAATTATCATACCCAGACTAGACTAGTATAGTACTGTGTACAATCTCCCCCAACTATCCAGCTGGGAAAGAGAACATTTGTTTGTATGTATGTTAAAATATATAGTTGCACAGTTGTCTTAAAAGAGCATGGAGCTAATAAAATAGGCTAAAGTAGGAACAGTGTATGTTTCACTAGTTTAGCCACTGGATACATTCTCAAATGGCAATCAGTATGTCACATTATCCCACACTCACTGCCACCTTAGTAAGATGGAGAGTTCCACCAAAGTGAGTACTCGTGTATGGATGGCTAAAGAAAACTTGGTACACGTGTAAAAGGAGAAAATACAACATATTATTCAGCTTTAAATAGCAAACAAAAGCACCACCACTGTTTTCAATAATCCAAGAGATACTGAATTCATGTAAGTGAACCAAACAACCAAAGGAAAATTATTGCATGATGCTATATCTATTGGGACCTAGAGGACTCATGAGCACAAAGAGTAGAGTGAATGCTACCATGAGTGAAGGATGCAGATGTAGAAAGAGACTGGTCACAAGACATAAATGATAGTAACTATATCAATGTTACAAATTTGATGCCTGATAATTACTAAGATAGTGCTTTTTATCACAAAAGAGATGTAAAAGCACATATATTAAATAACTTGATTTAGTCACTCCAAAATGTACATTCCTAAGTGAAACCCACAGAATGCTATTGGTTTGTATTGAGCACCTATGTTTGGTTCAACAGACCAAAAGACATTGGAATTATTCTTACTGAAAGAATAGGTCACCAAGCTGAAGCCGAGTTGTTTGTTTTTTTCATGGAAAAGAGCTAGAACACAAAGACGCCACCCAAGGGTGTGCTTCCGTGAAGAAGATGGGGAGTCTGCTCTGTTTTGTTGCTTATTGAGAAAACTATCAAACATAAGCAGGAAATTTTTGATCTGTTCATTTGGTGTTCACCTCTTTTATCCTTATAAAGTCAATTACCCTGCCCAGTACAATAGGACACTCATTATAATCTATGCCCAAACATGTCTAACTCTAGAATAATAGGAGACAACAGTTTTTCAAGTATATTTTCTGTAATTTTGCAGTGTCTAGGTATTTGATCTGTATACGACACACATACATTAACACATGCTCACCCACACATGCACATCACATGTCTAAACATCATCATTTATATCTTAAGTAATGATAAGCTTTACTGGATAATCATAAAAAACACAACTCCTTTGCATTTTGTGGAAACTGAATTGAATTCAGTCTTGTACGTTGTAACTAGCTTTACAGTAATTGTGACAGTATTAAGTATTGTAGAGAATAATTATATTTGAATTACTTCTCTTTGACAGTACATACATCTTCACAATATTCTTGAGAGTCTTGTTTTCTTTATGTCTTCAACCAGCGTTTTTCATTTTGAAACTTAAACTGTAAAATGTCTCAAAATTTATTTCTTGGAACAGGGTGACTAAAATTAAAGCTGCAATCACACCCAGTATAAAGCCACAGAAACACTTTTTCATAAGCAGAGTAAGGCTGCTACCTTCAGAGTAAGGAAATTAAGAACATGTACATCACTGGCTGGTGGGATCTGAAGGACTCCATCTGATGTCCCTTTCTTGGCACAAATTAGTATCTCATATAGTCAATGTATAAACAAACAAACTGTTATATATAACAGTGACATGTAATTAGGTAGATAAAAATATATTTGGTGAATAAAAATGTTATTCATTTTTTACTTAAACTGTCATTGCTGGCAGGTCATCATTTTCTTAATAAAAGCACAGAGGTATTAGCAGGTATGTTTATCATCTTATGATTAATTGCCAGGGAAGTGATTTATGAAAAGTTATTTTTAGGGCAGCATACAAATTATCTTAAGTTTTTGATAGGAAGCATTTTCAGAAAAAAATATTTAAAGTTTCCCGTAGCAGAAAATGAAAGTCGTTATCATGTCATAGCTTCCCATGCACTAAACACTGTCAGATATAGTATCTAAAACCTTTTTCTGGAGCTATGAATAATGATATACGTATAAAAATATTCTACTGCAATTTTCCAGAGCAAAACATACATAAATATTATATGAACTTATGAAATAACATGGGGAAGCAAAAATGAAATGACAAAAGAAAATAAGCAATGGTAGTTGGAGCCCTAACAGAATCTCGAATAGCTTTGGCAAAATAGAGTTTTGGTTTCATTGAATAGGCAAGAAGAAAAATCAGATTTTGGGCAAGTACTTATACAGGAAACTGGGGCCTAGACATATTCCATTCTTAAGACAGAAATGTCCTTTACTTAAGGACTGAATGAAAATGAACAAATAAATCTGTTGTGTGAAGACATAGGAATGCTTATTTGGCTTGGTCAAAGGTGAGCAGATGCAGCTTGCAGTATACAGACTACTCTACCCTTCATGTAAAGGCTCATTTCAAAGTCACCTACATTCAAAATTCTTAGACATAAGAGAAATGTTTCTCATAGATACACTATCTTTCTTAGTATAATAGCCATTAAGTGGTCAAAATAACAGATAAAAGTCATTCAGAGAGTCACCTTAAACCAATGAAAATTTTTATTTCCACAAATACTGTAATAATGTTTATATACATGAAACAACATTTTTTTCTTATTAAATTAATTAACTTTATATATTTATTTTACATCCTGACTCTAGTTTTCCCTCCTTCTAGTCCCTTTCTCCATCTTCCTTCGAACCCCCCCATCTATTCCTCCACTGTTTTTGTTCAGAAAGGGACAGGCCTCCCTATGGATGTCAACAAAATAAGGTATATCAAGTTGGAGTAAGACTAAGCACCCCTTTTGTATTAAGGCTGGACAAGGCAACCCAATATGGGGGATACAGTTCAAAAGCATTTCATAACATTAGGGAAAGCCCTGAACCATGAGTACCATAAGTAGAACAAAGAACATAACTGTCAGATATGTGTAGAGGGTCTAGTTTAGTCTCATGCAGGCTCTCTGGTTATTAGTTCAGATTTTGTGAGCTTCTGTGAGTTCAGGTTAGTTGTTTCTATGGATTTTCTTGTGATGACCTTGAACCCACTGTTCCCTATATTCCTTCCTCCATCTCTTCTGCAGTATTCCCTGAGTTTGACTTAAGGTTTGGCTGTGCGTGTCTGCATCTGTTTCCATAAGTTAATGAATGAAGCTTCTTTGGTGGCAATTAGAGTAGGCACTAACCTATGAGTATAGCAAAATAATATCAAATGTCTGAGAAACACTTAAAGAAATGTAAATCACCCCTAGTCATCAAGCAAATGCAAATCAAAATGACTCTGAGATCCCATCTTAAATCTGTCAGAAAGGCTAAGATAAAAAAAACCCAAATGACTTCTGATACCTAGCTTCCTTTCCCTTTTATATTCAGTTTAAGCTTCCATCACAAGGGCTGGTGCCAACCACATTCAGGATAAGTTTTCCTTCTTTGTTTAAACAATTCTGGAAAGTTCATAGGCATCTACGAAAGTATACATCTATAGTTATTCTAAATGAAGTCAGTTTGACAAAGAGTATTAACCATTATTCCTTACAGTCACGATTTTAACTATTGGTACAAGTGTGCATGTAAGAAATATCTATTAGGTAGAGGGGAGGGAGGCTACCTGTTTGCTTGTGTATAATAAGACATTAGAAGAGAAACATGCAGTGTGACATGACAGACAGTAGTTCAGGAAGAAGTACAAAATGCAAATGAGACTGCAGCAATAAACTCTCACACAACAAAATAGCCACCATCTGCAAATCCTAAAGTAAATAAATGAAATTTGAAACATTAAAATTTATCCACTGGCAATGCTGAAGCATGCATGGGCAGCCCATATACAGTGATTCTGTTGAATTTGTCCATATCGGGTTTCATGATCTTAGTTAATGAGGACAACTAATTGAGTCTCTTCCTCAAGAGGGCACTAAATCTCTTTAGAGATGGTTGTGAGTCACCATGTGGTTGCTGGGAATTGAACTCAGGACCTTTGGAAGAGAGCAGGCAGTGCTGTAAACCGCTGAGCCATCTCATGTACAAATCGTCTGGACCAGACATTTACTCATAGTTTAAAGATTTTTGTCACTCTTTTGTTGGGGAGAAGAAAGTAGGGTATGCTTTTTGTATACTTATTTATCAAATGTGTGAGTTGAGGGTCTTGCATGCATACAAGTGTTATGGCACACGTATGGAGAAACACACAAACACATTTGAAGAATTTTAGAATTTACATATATCTGTATATTAACAATTAGAGAAAAAGAGAGCAAAAGAGTGTTGGTGGGGGCTGCTCATTGATTTCACAGCCCTGAAATAATCAAACAGAAACTATATTATCACAACACTGCTTGGGCTATTTGCTCACATTTCTTATTGGTTAGCTCTTCACATCTTAAGTCAACCCATGCCTATTATTTTATATTTTACCATGACACTCATGGTTTATCAGTAACAGTGGGGGGAGGGGGGAGGCATCTTTCTCCTCTGGTAGCTACATGGCATCTTCTAACTCCACCTTCTCTCTCTCTACATCTCTGTTCAGATTTCCAATCTGACTTTATTCTGTTAAACCATTGGTCAAAAATAACTTCTTTACTTCAATAGCAATAAAATATAATCACAACATACAGAGGTGAATCCCATGTAACCTCCCATTTCTGTTTAATTAAAAAGGAAGATTTTAATTTTAACATAGTAAGATTACATACAACAAAAGAGTTATCAAGCAAGAATTACAGTTATAATAATAATATCTACTTTATATTTTATCATAACTAAGAAAAACTATAATTATAACTATCTATTTATCAATTCCATCAAAGATTCCAAAAGGATATAATATTACCTAAGTAAATAGGAAGTTCATTTCTAACTCTAGCATTGAGAGCATCTAGCATCTCACTACCTGGACAGTCACCCAAAGTTCTTCTGCAAAAAGAACCAATATTTAGCCTACAGGCCAATAGTATCTGGCAGACTTTTTTATGAAACATGACAGTTCCACCTATATTGGAAGCTTGTTGGTAACTTTCTTCTGTGTCCTACAGAATGTCTGTTACACTCTTTCATGAAGCAGGAACCTCAAAGGACTGTCTCACCTTCTTTAAGCAACTTCAGCATCATTTTTCTGTTGGTCCTTCATGCCCAGTTCATACAGCATAACATCAAGCAGTCCAGACAAGAGCAGTTTCTTGCATAAATTGCTAAGAAACTCCATAAGGAGCCTCTTCAATGTCCATCATCCTCTTGAAGTAGATTGGTGCTGCTAGGAGCAGATGTGTATCATTGTTATGAAAAATCTTATGTTCTTAAAACATTTTAAAGACCATATTCTATTAATCTTTGAAAGGTTTGAAGAATCCCTATCCATCTGAAATATATCTACATCTAGAAAGTACACCTAGAAAGTACATCTAGAAAGCCTAACTAACATGACTACAACCTTGACTATTATAGATGATTATCTATTAACCTATATTTCTTAATTATACATTACAATTTTAAATGAGCTGCACAAGCCATGATAACTTAATCAAGAGCAGAAATATACATATAAATTTTGAAGTCAAGTTACCTTTAAAATATATATGTTGGTTTAACTTTACAGCTTATAAATGAAATATCTTTCTGTATTTAGCTCATTTACAGTAAAAAATTTAAAGAAAAAAACAGTAATATATGCAGCAAGACTCTCTGTATGTTTCCCTCTTTACATGGCTTATTTTTCTTTAATCCTTTAATCTATGACTGTCTGTACTCTGTCTCTTTAAATACTTTGTTTTATTTTCTTAAAGCCATTTGCTTCCTTTTACAACTATCTATATTCATTTATTCTCTCTCTCAAGCCCATGTACATTTATCCAACAATGTGACCCATTTAGAGGTCTTTTTTATTGAAATCTGTACAGAAAAAGTAATTATTGACAAAACCCTGTGGCAAGAAGACATACATGAATGTAGTCTAATGAGAACTCTTGTGCAAGCATTGTATTCTCACGTGTCATCTTCATCTTTATTGGGATTGTGGGCCACTCCAGAGAACTCCCTGGACTTAAAGAAGGTAGAATATCACAGCAACCTTCAGAAGGACCCAATGTCAGTCCACTGTCATAAATGTACCAAGCCCGAAACTTCTTGCAGTCATTGTATTGTGGGAAGCTGGTAGGATGGAATATAATACCAAGGACTGGGAGTAAGGGTGTTCAGCCCTAATCTATCTTAAGCTTTTGTCTTATCCAAAGATAAGGAATATCATACCTATTGTTATGACCTCCCTCATTTACCCTAGCTTATCTCGAAACCTAGATTTAGTACAGTTGACATGGCCTTCTTGACCACTGAAGTAGCACCATTCTTCTTTAGTGGTTTGCAAATAATGTCTTTCCAAATGACTAAGTGACATTCACTGCCAGGTGTCAGCTCCATTTCCAGTACCATCTTTACTTCTAGCACTGTAAAGAGGTTGCCCTGACAAAACAGGAGCTGCCAAATGTTCTAGTTGCCTTCTCAGTTGTTGATTGATGATTTGAATGCATCTTTTAGCTGTGTCTCCTTTGGGTTTTAGAGTAATAGAGAAGATAGATTGCTGTTATCTGAAACTACATAATTTCTATTCAAGAATAAATACTGATCAAGAAGAAAAATGACGACTTATGCTGAAAAGGTTACAGAGCAAGGAAAACACTCCTTTATTGCTTGTAGAAGTACAAACTTGTAAGCCACTTTGGAAATCAACATGGTGGTTTCTTAGAAAGTTGGGAATTGATCTATCTCAAGACCTAGCTATATCACCCTTGGGCATGATTCCAAAGATATTCAATCATACCACAAGGACACTTGCTCAAGTATGCTCATAGCAGCATTATTTGCAATAGTCTAAATCTGGAAACAACCTAGATGCCCCTCAACCAAAGAGGAGATAAAGAAAATGTAGTACATTTACACAATGGATTATTACTCAGCTGTTTAATAAAATGACATCATAAAAGGCTAATAGATAAAACTAGAAAAAAAAATCATCCTGACTGAAGTAACCCAAACCCAGGAAGACAAACATGGTATGTATTCACTCATAAGTTGATATTAACTATAAAGAATAATCATGCTATAATCCATAGTCCAGAGAGGATAGGTAACAAGGATGACCTAAGGGGGTTGCATGGACCTCCCTAGGAAGGGGAAATATAAGAAATCTCATGGTTGGACTGGGCATGCATGTGGATGGGAACTTGAGGGATCAGGAGGGGAAAATACTGAAAGAAATGATTGGAAATTTGGGGTCATTTCAGGGCCAGGTGGAAACCTGGTGCAAGGGAAACTCCTGAAATATCCAATAAGGATGACCCCAGCTAAGGATCCTAGTAATAGTGGATACATAACCTAAACTGGCCATCTCCTGTGACCAGGCAAGACTTCCACAAGAGGGGTTGCAAAACCAACCTAGCCAAAAAACCTTTGACCTCCACAGTCTGTCCTGCCTATGAGATGTTCTGGTATTTCTGTCTTGGGGACCAACCTCCAGCAGCTCAGGGCTTGAGGTGGAGCATACAGAGTGGGCCAACCTTTGACTTTTCTATGCGAGGAAGTAACTCTTAACTCTCAGGGACTGGTGACAGGGGATAGAGTCTCTCTGGGACTGTCAAAAAAGGGGAAACAGATAACCCCCTTCCCATACACAATCTCCAACATGTTAGGATCTCACCTAGGGTACTGATGGATGGCAAACAGATCAGAGAAGCTGGAGAGGAGATGCAGAACAGGTGACCTACTGGACAGAGAGACACACAAGTGCTTTCCTGAGGGTGACCATTTAGTTCTTCATTTTATTTTTCTTAATGCTGCTTGTTCTATTCTTCTCATTTTCTGTTATGTATTTCTACTCTGGTGTTTCTCTCTGTTTCTTGATCTATTCCTTCTAAACTCCCTTCTACATCTTTGTGTTTTTCTTCTCTCATGTCTTTATTTTTCCCTCACAGCTTATATACCCCAGTAGAATCTTTCAAACAAGCAATATAAAAATTATAATGTGGTTACACTCTATTTTTCAAGTGAATGATTGCAATGAATACAAGTAAAAAACATGTTTACATATCCCTTACATGATTAAACATCTTATGTTGAAAAAAAGTCCCAAGGACCCATGTACATTCATACCCCAAAAACTTGTCATAGATTGACAGAGTGTAATCAAGCAAGGTGTTTTTCTCAGCCAGTTCTTCTGTAGGCAGGCTGCATTTTGCAGTTGAATAGAAAGAACCAATCATTTTGTTACTTATCTCAAAAGATATTCTTTTTATAAAGCAGATATCTAAACTTTTATGTATGGAGAACACTCAGTCATCTCTACTTTGAATCCTTAGGATGAATACCCATTTGTAATTATATTTAGTATCAGGAAACTGAGAGCAGAAATGGGTGCAAGGAATTAATCATCATCTTTGATCATCTTAGCAAGAAAAAACCTCATCTATCTAACAATAACTGGGCTGCTTTGTTTTTTTTCGCTGACTTCAAGGATTCCCTTACTCAACTATGTGCCTTTTTTTTTTTTGGTTTTTTGAGACAGGGTTTCTCTGTAGCTTTGGAGTCTGTCCTGGAACTAGCTCTTGTACACCAGGCTGGTCTCAAACTGACAAAGATCTGCCTGTCTCTGCCTCCCAAGTGCTGGGATTAAAGGCGTGCGCCACCACCGCCTGGCAACTATGTGCCTTTCTAAAACTTTAATTGATTCTTTGAGTTTTATTTTATTTCTTACCTCAGAGCTACTAAGTAAAACATCTCAATCTTACTTTAAGTCTTATTTAAAAATTTTGTTTTAGCTATGATGTACTCCAAAACACATCTCCCAGCATTAAATTTAAAAGAATTTAAGCTAGCATGGTTTCTAAAACTCATTTGTTCCTCTTAATCATTAACCTAAGTCATAGTGCTTATATGGCTACTCAATAAATTCTTGTGTTCTAGCTGTGTTACATGTCTTTTTTTACCCGCTTGTTTGTTTGTTTTGCTTTTACCTACATTGGTTTTCCCACTAAGCTAACCTCTATCATAGTCCCTTACTATATTTATAAAAGACCCTCAATCATCAAAATCCTATTTCAACTAACACTATTATTGTATAAAATCATTGCTTCAGTTAATTGGTACACTTAAGAGGAAAGCATCTTCATGAAACTCCACAGGCAAAAATACTCAATAGAATGGGATATTTTCAAGCCCAAAAGTAGTGAGGATCTCCCCACACCTAGTCACAGCATTCCATATACCAGAGAAAAATAGCAGTAGCAAACGTGCCAGAACATAGCAGTAGCAAGAGACATTCTGAGGCCGAAGACCTCAAGGCCTTGCCTAACTGAGAGTCACCAAACGGTGTTTTGCTTCCTGTTGGGCTGATTCCCTAAAATCAATTGCCACTTTATATTCCTCATTTATGGCTACTGGCATGTGGGAGAAAGGATTGCACAAAGATTGTGGGTGTGGTCAAACAGTGACTGGTCCAACCTGACACCCATGCCATGAGAGTGAGCTCACCACAGACATAAGCCTGGAGTGCCAGGATCCAGAGGCTGGATTGCCCAGAACAAAAAATGATTGGCAAGAGAAAAAAATCAATGTAATGATGCCTAATGTAACAAGATTTTTTAAAAAAATGAATTGAAAGAAGTTTCAGCTCAGGACTCCCAAAACCAAATTCTCAGACTATCTTCTCAGCACAAAGGAGATTTATTTGTCTCACAGGGACAGAGGACAGGGAAAAGGAGCAAAGATGTGAGACAAAGAGAGAGAGAAGGGGAATTGTGTCAGGGAAAGGGGGCAGAGTTATTTTTATGTAGAAGGACAAAGGACTCCCTCTGGTGAGAGAGGAGAATGACTTGGCATATAGGAAAATTGGTGGTTTATAAAGGTACAATGGGAAACTTCATGTTTGGATGGGGTGTTTAATTTTTTT
>JAQHUG010000036.1:10648227-10668978 GCA_028555095.1 Dicrostonyx torquatus
TGTATCAATGTATTTATCACAATTAGGGAAGGCAAACAGGTTTTCTTACTTCAACTAGAGATAAAAGAATACACAGATAACAAAGCAGTTATACTGACCACCATGCAGAATTTGGTTCACCTAAATTTTCGAAACTTCGTAGACTGATTTGGTGATTTCACTCTCGTCGTAGACTGTAGCATTTGTCAGAGTGATTCCTTCACAGTTCCCAATTCTTAGCATCATGATAACACAAAATGCAAAGAAGGGCAGTGAGTAGGAAAAAAGCAAACTGATTCAGCAGTCCTCCCCTTTCATTTTCCATATGCGTGGGAAAGAAAGAGGAGCAAGGAGTCAAGCAGAAAAGTTGCTGATACACACTCTGCCATCTCCAGGAGGCTCTGGGCTGGCAAGTTTGCGAAGTTCTTTGTCTGAATCATTCTAGACATGGAAGGGGTGGTATGGCTTGGCAGTAAATGTGCAAAAATGTGAATCAAGGATTGTTTGAGAAATTCTCATTACAACTCAAATGATTTCTTTCCAGGGCTGGTGAGATGGCTCAGATGTAAAGAGCACTGGCAGAGAACCCTGGTTTTGTTCTCCTGATCCACATACCTATTCACAACCACCACTTTAGGTCCAAGGGATCTGGTGTCCTCTGCCCTTTTTTGGTACCTGCATGTGCAGTTCACATAAACTCATATAGGCATGCATGCATACATATATAAAATAAAATATGAGAAGGCTATTGATATTTGTGTGCTCATTTTGTGTCCTGCTACTTTGATGAAAGTTTTCATCAGCAGGAGATGTCTCCTGGTGCAGTCATTTGTACAAAATCTTTTTCAAAAAATGATGATATTTTGACTTGTTCCTTTCCCATTTTTATACCTTTGATGTAATTTAGCTGTCTTACTGATCTAGCTAAGACATCCCATATGATATTGAACAGTTATGGAGAGAATGGAAACATTTCTCTTTGAGGTGTGATCTGGTTAACAATCTTTGTCTCATTTCTGCTTCTGTAGAGTGGTTTAAAGAAGTCCTTATCACTTGAGAAGGTAGATGACTTGTCCTCAGTGACAAGTTACTGTCCAGGGTACAGTGTTTAAGCACATCATTGCAAATGCTCATGACTGCTCCATCTGGGTGTTGGTCTGTGTCTGTCGGAGTTGGGTACTCTTTGTGGTTTAGGACAGGCCTCTGTGAAATCTGACAGTTGCCTACACTATTCTTGCCTTTTTGCCTTCAATACTGAAGAGGAATGAAGCAGGGTAGGCATAGCTAATTTGGGGTAAACACATTTTGAGTGATTAATTATCTTTATGAAACTTTCATGGGTGACTCAAAGAAAAACTAACAGATTAACAAAACTGGTAGAAAAGTCAGGTTATATTCTTTTTGTCGCCTTTTGGATAAAATTGAGGAAGCATTGCTTTGTAGTAGAATGTTTTCTAAATTCCCATTGTACTCATTGGGTGAATGCCCTTTGATGTTAGGTAGGACATGAAAATGCAGATAAAAGTAATCTACTGGACAGAAGGGTAAAGAATGTAAAAATGAGAGTCTGGTGGAAAGGAAGAAAGGACATAATCCATTTGAAAGGAAAATAAACTCTCTCGGAGTACTATCATGGCTATGCTTTCAGAAGGAATATATTGTAACGAGGGTTTCTTGCTAGGTACTGGCTTTAAAGATGTTTCAGATTCATGCATATGCACACCTTTAGTTGCATAGGACTGTACTGTGTGGGCTCACCCACAGCCATGGTAGTACACACTGATTTGTAGTTATTATGAGTTGCATTCAAAGAAAGTTTTCATCTGTAACCCTTAGAACTGCAATAAAGATTGCTGGGTCAGAATGTTTCATCTGAATGAATAATGCATGAAACGCTAAGTCATGTGTGGAGCTGTCTGCAGCACAGCTGTAGATGAACACTTGGAATACGAATCTAGTTTTAAATTTCTACTTTAATTGAAGAAAAAATGTGTTTAGTTTCTTTTCAGTATGATTAGGAAGCTTGTGGTTAAGATAAAAGGATGACTATGTGTATTGAAGAGGAGTCCACTTCATAGTTTTACACCTAAAATGAGCAAAATTTTATTTTAAAAACAAACTATTAAGGTACCTGTTGAATATAAATATAATAATCATATGAAATTACTGCAGAGAGTAGGCTCCTATTATAAACCCTGCCACCATGACAAAATGTAGTTATAGGTTGACTTAGGTTTTCTAGATTCTTATCGGGCCTCAAATCATGACATAATGATATGCTGGATTAATATTAATGAACAGCTGAGCGTCTTCCAAGACCAGAAGAGTCTAAAGGAAAATATATGTCTCTATTTATGATGTCCCACTTACTCAGCATCTCATGGTGCTCCTGCTCAGATGATTCAGTCATTTCAGATTCCATAAAAATTAATTGCAACTACATCTGTCAGTGGTATTAGAGATACTTGCTCTACTTGGTTAACTTCCATTGCTTGCACAATTAAGTACACAAGATCTATTTACTGACATAAATTTACATGTTATATACAAACAGAACACATAAAACATTTCCTCCTATGGTGAGATGACTAGAAAAATAATGACTAAAACTCATTGATAACTCATAATTAGTCTGCAATGTTGAGTGACTTTACTCCAATGATAGGAAGTATCCACTACAGCAACAACGTGGAAGCCAGCACAAAGCACATGGGAGACTGTCACACTAGGCTTTGATTTTATTATGTAACTGGGTCCAAATCATGGTATTTGAAAATATTATAGAAGGGATTTTGACAATATCATAAACACAAATCTATTTTCTTAACATTATACATGGAGTTTTTAAATCCCCTATCACAAAACAATAAGTAAATGGAAGGAAGGAAGAAGGTAAATACACCAAAATGTCCTTTTTTTACACTTGGCAGCTGAAAGGAAGAAGCCAGAACCCACTGTCACATTGTTGCTACAGTTAGTTTTATTAGTTTTTTTAATGGGTTCCCAGGGCTGGAGAGATGGCTCAGCCGTTAAAGGCTAGGCTCACAACCAAAATTTAATGGGTTCCCAGACATATGATTACTGTTTACTGTCTTATACTATGGACTTTTCTTATGAAGAGAATAATTATATGACCTTAAAAGAAATCCTATGTATATGTTCCAAAACATTAGGTGTTTTAACATTATGAAATGAATGTAATTTTGCATGACTCTTATCAAAGGAAATTTCAACTGTTTCAAATTGTTTGTCTAATTTGTCTTATGTTGTTCCATATTTTAAACAAGAACATACAGTATTGACATCAACATGGCTTACATTTTGCAAAGAGCCAAATAGAAAGTTATCACATCTCACAAGTTCCAATTAATCACAGATAAGTTGGCAATATTAATGCTAAACAATAAATAAGTAGATTGTGCTTACTAATGATTCTCAGGAGGCCCTGATAATAAATATGGAGTCGAAAACTGCAATGACTTCTCTCTCTCTTTCTCTCTCTCTTGTTACTTTGCATATGTTGAATAATCCATCTTAGTCTTGATTGACTAAACTGATGATTTTTAAATATTTGTTGTTATTGGATTCAATGCAATGTTGTATACAAACTATACTGTATTCAAAATTGATACTGTGAGATTGATAGATATGATTAAGAAGACAAAGGATATGTTTGGTGTATCATGAGGTCACTCAGTAATGACTAGAAACTAACATCTATTTTGTCTTCTACATTCTATTTGTGTCTCTATTTCATTTTGTTGTTTTTTGCTAATCAAGTACATTTCAGTCATTGGTTGAATGCAGAGCAGTTTTATAAATTGCAAAACCATTCTCTACATCAAAATTCATTTTCTGTTTCACTTTTATGCACACCAACTCTCTAACATCAGAGTACTCATATATGAGAGCTTGAAATATATTTCAAAATGATAAATGGAAGATACTCAATCTTTAGCATCCCCATCATGTGTAATTCACAGCAATATGAAGAACAGTAGTAAGGAGAGTTATCTGTTCTTATTAGTTATGCACACCTGAATCGACAGCAGCAGCCTCTGAGACAGCCCCATCTACACCAAAGAATTTTCTGAGGCCTAGATTATTTTGCCTCAGAATTTCACAGCACTGGATCATCAAATACTTATTGCTATTTTCCATATTTATCGACTATGTATTTTCCATAATTGTTAGGGAGTATTATCAGAAGTGTTGTCTGATGATACTGTGGCATTGTGGGAAATTATCTTAACTTAATTCTTAAATGCATATATAGTAAAGAGGTACAGGTTGAGATTTTTATTGACAATAGAATATTAAGATATAATCTTAGGATGTGCTTCTTCTCTGAGCTAAAAATTATAAATTGTCAGTTTTCTTTTTCTTTTTTGATTGAAATCCTGAAATGAAATGAAAACATTCACCCACATTTATTTTTAACAGCTTTCATACCCAAGGTAAACTGGTGGGGGATAGGTAACAAGAGACGTTATTAACAGGATACAAAGGGTAGCTCACACAGTCTACTCTGACATCCAATCAGTAACATTCTGTTTTCTAAGTAGTGAGGTGCCCCAAGTCATGTACTTGACTTGTACATGACTTAAGTCATTCACTTAAGCCGAAGACTGCACTTCCCTAGCTGACCTCATAGTTAAGAAGGAAGGAGCAGAAGTACATTTGCTGATCCTGACCACCCATCAGGACAGCAATGAGCTGTCTCAGTTTCAAAAGAACCAAGCAATCACCTCCAGAGTTAGGACATGCGACTATGCTTGTCAAATCTCCAAACTCTCCGACCATCAGAAAATATCAGTTTTCAATAAGTGAAACATTAGAGTAGAAAACTGTACAGTGTCAAGGTGAATAGTTTCTAGATACACCAGAGGGAATTGTACAGCTATGAACATGGAAATGTGTTAGAGTGGGAAATAGTTGCAGCTGTGCATTTTCATGGCTGTGGGATCCTTGGCTTTACCTTTGATAGGCAAACAACCTGCATCTGGGTTACCCTCTAAGCTAAGAGTTGTTCATTTTGTTTTATGTTTTAGTAGTAAAGAAAATGATTGATAATGGGCACTTGTTTTAAAAGATTCAGGACCATTACCCTAGGAAGTACTAGGAAAAACAAGACTCAGTGCACCTGATTTTACTTATGCATCCTGCTGAACTCTCACATTCCTTACAGGAGGAAAGAAAACAGAGATAAAAGGAGGAATCTGTGGACTCAAGTCATTCTGTTTACAGAGAAAACAATGAATATTATATTGTATTATTGTAATCCTTCATTTGCATAAACTCAAAAACTTGTGATGAGTAGAATTAGTTTTGTTTTAACCTTATACAATAAACATACTATTTATCCAAAGAATCTTAGAAGATAAAATACAACTTTATTGCTAATGTTACATCATACAATATCATAGTTTTATTTTATGTCTTATTTTGACAAGTCTAATTCTTAAATCATTTCTGAAATACAGATAAAAATAATAACCTGGGGCTTTGAACATATTTAATTGGTTAAAGAACTTGTGGGAGGACCAGAGTTCAGATCTCCAGAACCCACATAAATGCTGGGTGTTTGTCACATCCCACTGCATGGTGGTGATTAGAAGGTAGAAAGAATCATCAAATATGTTTGCTGGACAATCTAGGTGGAAATGCCATGGTATATGATTAACTTAGAGTCCCCAACACAATGAATAAGGTGACCACTAAACCAGAAAGATGCCCAAATCTACAGTTCATCCCAGGCATACGACTCTATTCTGTGCGCACATACATGTGAACATGCTAGTATACACCCATGCACACTGGACACATATACACATGCACGTGAGAAGAGTAATATGATAGCATGCACACACAGAGTTGAATTAAGTAAAATGCTCCAATAAAATGGGAATTTCTTACACAGTGTTCTTCCACAAAATGAAATGGAGCAGGAAGGCACTGTTTTGTTGATAGATATGAGAGGGAGTTGAGGAAAGAATTTTAAAAAGCTGTATTGTATAAATTAGACTACAGAATGATGTTTCTAATCCCCAGATCCTCATAAATTTGAAATGGTGCTATTTTGTATCAAATCAAGAGAGAAATTACACAAACAAATGTTTGGATTTGTGGGTAGAAAGTTTAAAAAGATGAAATTGGTAGGATGAATTGCACTAAAATTGTGCATGGGGAATTGTAGAATTTTATCTTTCACCTTGAGTGTGGTTTAAGTGTCTAGTCTATGAAATATGCAAGCTTACACTGTTTTACATAGCTATCTATGAATATCTTACCTCTCCAAATCTATAAGCTTTGTAGGCTTGCATAAATTTTTTGACAAGGGACAGTACTTATTACTATTTTATGTTCTTCTCAGACTGAAGGACAGCTGGTACAAACATCATAAACATGTATTTACTATGATGTAGTCATACTGAGTATTCCCGTGTAGAATCAAATGTCCTGAGTGTGGGATGATTTGTCTATGTTATAGAAGAAAACAAATATTTCTAAATAATACAATAATGTTTTTTCATTTTATTAAGCAGCAGCAACTGATAACCATCTTCATTTCTCCTCTCCTATTCAAATGAAAATGCATAGAATATACATATGTTGGAGGGAGCCTCTTGTTATTCCCAGTTACCCAGAACAGAAATAATCACACAGAAACTGTATTAATTAAATCACTGCTTGTCCCATTAGCTCTACCTTCTTATTGGCTAACTCTTACATCTTAATTTAACCCTTTTCTATTACTCTGTATATCACTATGAGGTTGTGGCTTACCATAAAAGTTTTAGCACATCTGTTTCCAGGTCTCAATGGCATCTCTCTGATTCTGCCCTTCTTTCTCCCAGAATTCAGTTCAGTCATCCCCACCTACCTAAATTCTGCACTATCAACAGGACAATGCAGTTTCTTTATTAATTAGTGGTAATCACAGCACAGAGGGGACTCTGACATCATACATACATACATTATTTATAAAATATAGCCCATAATTATCTGAGGTAATTGAAAAAAATGATATATCGGATATTTATGAGTTTAAGAAAGTATTAAACTCTGTGTTTTATTCAATGTGTTTCATGCATTTAAAGTTTTTCTTCTCTATCATCTGGTGGCAGTGGAGGGAGATTAAAGACTTAAACTCATTTAGTAAGTTCAACAATATTTAGCAGAAAAAAAAGATAAAAAATAATGTGAAAATAACCCAGGAGAGTCACTCATGTGACAGCAATTCTGTGACTTTGATGTGTACAAATTCTGTAATGTTTAGCTTTAAGAGGAAACAATAACATATTTTTTAAATAAAAAGTTCTTTTGGATTTAAGCCTATGGTGTGTCATAAAAAAACTGCTGTCACTGTACTATGATTTTCTCTTGAACTGCTCATTTGCTGATTGCAGATCTTTTTATTATTACACATTCATGTTAGAACATAGAGAACCATGAACTGGAAGGTTTTTTTCATTTTTTATTGCTGTAATAGATAACTAATACAATTTATAAAAGAAAGTGTTTGATTTGGGCTTATGAGGGTTAGAATCCATGATGGCAAAGCCAAGGCATGGGGACAGGAACAGCTGGCAGCTTACATCTTGATCCACAAGTAGGAACCAGACACAAAGAGCTCACAGAGGATGGCATAGGCTTTTGGAACAAGGATCAGATTACACAGAACCAAAGACTCTTTATAGGTATGAGGATTCTGCATGAAATTATAGCAAGGAAATTCTCATTTAACTGTATAAATAGGTTAAGTGTCTGTATATGATTGCATTCTGAAGAAAGCAAGCTACCAGCTACACTCAAGAAAATGTATGCTCAATATATTTAAGTAAGAAAAAAAAGATGGTTTGGGTTATAACAGAGGAGAACACTTGAAAATGTTTAAAAAGTAATCATAGAGTCAATGAGAATTGACATGAATTGCAAAACAAGAAAAAAAGATAAACATTTCACTGATCTTGATATCTTCCACAAGTATAGGACACTTCATTATTAAAATCACACATGGAATCAGAACACAGAATCTGTGGCAATTTTGTTAGTGGGGATGATTCATTTTACTCTTACCCTATCCTATTTAAGAATGTATGAATGTGAGCCATGTGAGAATATATGAGGCATGGAAACCTAGATGCCATGGTATGAAGAAGTCTGATAATTTACAAATGTCAGGGAATACAGTGTCATCACCATTGGAGATTTTAAAAAAATGTAAGAACAATGTTTTCATTAGATCTGGTCATCTACACACTATGGCTGTGCTCTTGCATAGGAAAGAAGACAAACAGCTAAAGCCAACATGACACCCCTGACACACTACAGAAGTGTCTGTGCTTATGTACGCTAGGAGAGGATGAAATAAAAATAGAAGTCAGAATGGCCTCTTACTCCTGAGATTTACCTCTCTACACAGAGAGGACTACCATAGGAAAATGATTGTAGGCTTGATGAGGGCATTGATTTAACTCCTATGTCCCCAAGACATTATTTAGAGTAATGAACCTATAAATCCAAGTTTTAACATACTTTCAAAATAAAGTATAACAATATAAATACCACTATGAATTTCTCTGTATTGCTTCAGAGATTTGTTCCCGTCTAACTTTTGGTTTGCTCCAGTGCAAGCTGAAACCTTATCTACTTTACTTTCCCCAATTCTGCCCATGCTGAGAAAACTCTGAACAATGGAATGGCACCCTAGTGCCTGCCAAAGGACTTAGCTTTTTACCATACTTGGGCACAGTTCCAGTTCCTGGCTGGCATCATCACTCCTCACATGTAATCTGTAAAACCTTCCAGCCTTGGCTAATGGGAGTGACTTCCCTGGCCTTGTCCTCTGAAAATTGCTTTGTTCTCAATAAGCCTGTTGCTATACTTGTAATCTGGATTGATCTAGTTTACTGCATCAGCAGGGAAACTTCTTATTGGGGAAAAATATCAATATTTTAAAAATTCTCACTTTCTTACTAAACTTCAAGATGAATGAATAGCAAATAAACCGACACTTTATAGAGAAATATCAGTATTAATACTTTGGTATGTAAAAACAGCATTAATAAAATAAAAAGACAAATCACAAACTGTAAAAAATAAGTATCACATAATTGACCAATAATGGCATAAGTAAGAAATATGCTTACTGGTTTTAGTGTGCTTTTCAATGTGCTGATAGAGAAATCAAGAGCAGACAAATGCAAGATTTTCAAGCTTTGGAGCCTGAATTAGATTCGTAAACTCGGTGTAAAATGCTAGAGTTAATCATATACAACTACAAACCCAACATTCCCAGAGTGAGATGAGGAGCAGATGGGAATATTGCCTGCAACCTGGCATGTCTAGCCTAGAACACAGCACATAACATGTAAGAAACAGCTAGTTGTATTCTACCTGAGAAAACAAGATGTAAGGAGAGAACAGACTTCCAAAATTATCTTCTGACTTATGTACTTTCATAAGCGATGCAAATGAACACACACACACCAACATCACCATCAACAACAACTAGTCCTACTACTACCACTTCTACTAGTACAACTATTACTAATACTATGACTAATAATAATAATAATAATAATAATAATAATAATAATTGCTCATAAACACTTAGATGTTTGTTCAAAAAATATACATATCAAGTTCTAGGGAGAAGAGGAACACAAGAATTACTATTTATTTCTTAAGAATATATCATAAAGAAGACACTCTGAGATCACACAAACTCAAGTACACAGAAATAGAAAAGATGGAATTTATAAAATTTTCTCTGTAATAATTATGAACTACTCAATTTCCAGGCACAAAATGTAACATGAATGCTGGATGAAATGCTATTCAGTAAAAAAGAAAATACTGTAGGAAAATAGATGGGCTCCTTATTTCATTTGTAGCACCACTATGCTCTAAGGCATAGAAGTATGTCAATTAAAAATGAGAAGGTATAATAGAGCACTTCTATTCTTTGGCACAGGTCACATGATACACCTTTCAGCACAGAGCAGTAAAGAGCATATTTTGTTCTATGCATCTCCTTTTGGATAAATTCTATCCATCTACTGAACTGAACTAAGTTACGTTCAACTGATCAAATTTATAGAGGGTGAGTCTCCAAGACCTTTCTGGAAAAGCCTGAAATTGGAATTTGTGACACTATTAAACAATAAAACACACCCACACTTCCCAGTGAGAAAGGGCATTTGCAGTACATTGAGCGTCAGACAGAATGAAAACACAGACACGGTGGATGACTCTGACTCTTTTGAGGTAATAAACTTCTGAACAATTCCTATTGAGCTTTTTGCAGCTTCGATACTTTTAGGATGTGTATGATATTTTATTTCACCTGGATAGCTTATCTTCTGGATAAATACTCAGGATATTATTCATTTTATTAGTACCTCATTATGAGAAGAAATAAATGTTGATACATTTTTATGGGAAATTAAAATATTTTGTCACTGATGTATTGTTACTGCTTCACATATTCACAGTTTCTGAAAATAGTGTTTGATAATTTATCTAATATTACAATGAAATTCACCCACTATTTTCAGTTAATTTGTAAATATTTCCACTTATCAACATAAATCAGTTTAGACTGCAAAACACCGTGTGTGTGTGTGTGTGTGTATGTGAGAGAGAGAGAGAGAGAGAGAGAGAGAGAGAGAGAGAGAGAGAGAGAGAGGGAGGGAGGGAGAGAGAGAGAATCTGTGTCATATGCACCATCATGTCCATGACACAGGATATCATTGTGGAGTCTGTGTTCCCTTTCCATCCTCCCTTGATTAATAAATAAGTTTCCAGGTTTGCTTTCATGTACATTCAGCACTGCAAAGCATTTGCACATCCATCTATTCATTTGATATTTTGTTAGTTTGTTTCTTGTCTTGTTTGAAATTTCTGGGGTTTAAAATCTAGGCATACATGAATGAAAGGAATGTTCCCTGTTACTGAGTTATACTCCCAGATCCTACATTTCAAATGGCGAATATTACTTACTGAACATTTTTCTGCATCCTGGCAATATTGAAGATGCTGTAAAAATATTTTTATATAATTTGGAAGCTAAACTTCTGTACTAGTATCTAGGGTAATTGCAGTTTTGTAAGGGCAGAATTGTTAACGCTACATGTGAAACATAGGAGTAAGTCAAGAGCTCAAATGTTTATTTGATACTTAAGTTTAAACCATTTGCTTATTTTTGTGCTAGCTGGGGATGTTCACTGTTTAACCTCAGAGGAACTAACCCCTCTCATATTCTTATGATCTAAAAGACAGTTTTTGTTGTAAAAGGTAAATTACATGTGAGTTATAGATTGACACCTTTTTCAATAGCTAAGTAATGCATGTGTACATTTGATTGCTATATTGACATCCTATTGTGGCATAATTACAACACCGTCATCTGACAGAGCTATTCAAAGTTTCAAAAAGCATATACTGCTTAGGATAATTTAATGCACAATATTCAGATGCACTTTACAATTACTGGGCACATAAAAGTGATATGTAAAACAGAAGGGCAATGCATTAACATGCACAAAATAACATATTGTTGCTTGAAAAATTATTGGTTGTCATAATCAACTAAGGGTTGACATAATCAACACATTATTTCTCTATAAAGTATCTTTCAATATAAAGTCAAATCATCAAGTAATTTGTTCCCAATGAGAAGAATTGTAAAAAGAATTGGCATAATTGAATATTCATGGCATTCTGATAGATAGAGCTTCATCATAAACTAAGTGACAATGTGAGGTCTGCTTAGTTTGTGTGGTTTAAAGCAATAGTGTCAAATGTTTTTACTGGTACAGAATCATGTTAAGGGAGCTTTGTTAATTTGTTCCATAATGAGGATAATCCTAAATATGGTAATATACAGCAATCTGATTGGCTACAAATTCACCATCACCATTACAAAGGTGTTCAGAATGTTTGAAATCTATTGTGTAAACCATTTCAAACAGGAAACATATGTGTTGGTATCAGTGTGCCCTATGTTGTCAATGTTTTAACCACTCAACACTTTTGACTGTTTGGCACTCAAACTATGGGCATTATAGCTAATTGGACTTTACTTTAATTTAAATTAACTTAAAATCAAAGTGTGATTACCATGTGTGGGTGGTTGTTACATTTTTGGACAACAAATTTCAAGTCTTTCTTGGACAGGACTCACACAGAACACTGAAATCTTGGACAGATTTTGATCAATAGCAGCAATACTATTCTTTACAGAAAAATACATTTTTTAATAAATGTTTCACATACATTTCATAAGGGACAGAGAAATGCTACCATGTTAAATGTCCCTATTGGATCATTTGTACATGCTCTGTTTCCATCATTCAGATTTATGTATAGTCAGAGCCAGCCCTTTCTTTTGATGCTTAGACATTTGTGGGCAGATTGTTACTGCATTCATAGGTATTGACATCTTTTGCGCTTCTTTCTGTGGTATCATTCCTCAAAGGTGTTTTATCCTCTGATTTGCTTTTATGCATTTGGCACAATGTTTCTTTTGTAAGAACAAAATCAGAGAGGTGTTGAGATCAATGTACCAAAATGAAGTAAATGTTCAAGTAAAACTTATATGCAGTTATAAATAATAATGTAACAGAGTTTCAACCTGACACGGTACAGATGTATGCAATGGTCATTATGCTTCCTGCTTTACAATATTACACAGTGAAAGACAAATATGTAGAAAAAGTAAATTACTAGTCTTAACTCATACTTTATCTTATTATACATCATAAGAAATGAAATGGCCAGACAGTGGTGGCACATGCCTTTAATCCTAGCACTAAGGAGGCAGGGTCAATCAGATCTCTGTGAGTTCAAGGCCAGCCTGGTCTACAAGAGCTAGTTCTAGGACAGGCACCAAAGCTACAAAGAAACTTTGTCTAGAAAAAACAAAACAATGCTAAAAGAAATGAAATATTGAATAAGTCCTCACAAAATGTGGTGAATAACATATATGGGTAATACATGTGTGTGCATATGATATCTGAAAAAAACTGAATGCAATATAGTTATAATATACATACAAAATTTGTTGCCTGACTATCTTTTATTTTATTACCTGAAATTGTGAATTTCACTTTGTTGTAGACATACTTCTAAGAGTTAATTTCGTTATCTTCATTTTTCTACCATGAGAACATACACACCTTAAGGAAAGAATAACACAAGTTAAAAGATAAAAGTATCTCACAAATTAAATGAGTGTGCGCGCGCACACACACACACACACACACACACACACACACACACCCACCCTTAGAGACAGAAACAAAAGACAAGACAGACACAGAAACACACACAAGTCCCAAAGTAAGAGTAAGAGAGAAAATAGAAAATAGTGAAAAATGTAGAGCATAATAATAATGAATTTATAAAAAGAGAGAAAATAGAAAGAGAAAGTGTAATGAATAAAAAAGACATAAAATATCAAAATCATCCTTCTGAAAATATAACCAAAATTATGTGAAGCAAATTTCTCAAGATGATTTGCTTATATAACAAGTGTCCGCAATGAAAAGCTATTGGTTTATTTGTTACACAACTTAGAAGGCCATTTCCGACCCTTTCTCAGATCATTAGAAACTGACATTTTCAGTTCAATTCAGAAATTAAGGACAACTTCAGCACAGTCAGGCTAGAAGAGGGCATATTTATAAGAAGAACACTAAGAATACAGCGAGAGGAGAAAGCTTAACCTAACTTTTGTAGTCATTTGTAAAGCAAAGAATAAATGTAAAAAGGTAAAATTTTGGAATTATTACCATTACATCTGATTTGATGGACACAACTAATATAATTAGGGACTATAAATTGTCTCCTGCACAAAACCCAAATTTAAATCAACCCAGGACCTCAACATAAGATCCTTTTCAAGAAACTCTTAGAGCAAACAGTAAAGATTATAATTCAAATTATAACTAGATAAGGACCTTCTGAATATGACTCAGTACAGAGAATAAGGTGAATATTTAGCTACTGAGCGCTCATGAAACTAAACAGCTTCTGTAAAGACAGAAACTATCATTTGAGGAAAGAAGCAGATAAAAGAATAGAAGTAAGTCCTTGCCAGTAATAATTTTTTAAATAAAAAAATTGTATTTACTTAGAAGCATTCAGAATGTCAACAAAACAGCTGCAATTTTTTTTTTGCAATTACAGAGTGGTATTCAGTTAACAAAACAACAATTATCTTTGTATAAGCTGCATCAGACAACTGAAGATGAAAACAAAAACAAAAACAAAAAAAAACCAAAATAACTACCGTCCCCATATATAACTAATTTGTGCTGAGTATCGCCACAAAATCAAAGGAGAACACCCTGGCTTATCCATTGGTGATGTTGCAAAGAAACTGGGAGAGATGTGGAACAATACTGCTGCAGATGACAAGCAGCCCTATGAAAAGAAGGCTGCCAAGCTGAAGGAGAAGTATGAAAAGGATATTTCTGCTTACAGAGCTAAAGGAAAACCTGATGCAGTGAAAAAGGGGGTGGTCAAGGTGGAAAAGAGCAAGAAAAAGAAGGAAGAGGAAGATGATGAGGAGGACGAAGAGGACAAAGAGGAGGAGGAAGAATAGGAAGCCAGTAATAATTTTGACAGAACAATAGAATCTAGAAGAAACAAAGAATAGAAAGTTTCTTTGAAAAAAAGAAAAGGAAAATTCTAAATATCAAGAGGGCAGAAGAATTTTTTTAAAAGACATAATAGAGAAATAAATAGATGGTTTTCAAAAGAAGAAATACAAAAGGTTGTCTGTGCTTCTTGGCTTTTGTCAATTTAACACATAAAAATAGTCAGGAAGAAGCCATACCAACTTAAGAATCATCACCATCAGATTGACATGTAGCATATCACGGGTCATTTCTTTATTAACAGATTCAAGGGAACCCAGAATACTATAGGTATTGCCATTCCTGGGAAGGTATATCTGTGCAAAATATATAAAATATTTGAGCAAGCAAGAGCAAAGAAACCAAGCAAGCAGCAATTCTATAGCACTCTACTTCTTTCTTATTTCTTGATGCACTGAAAAGTACAAGATGGAATAAACATTTTCCTCCCATGTTGTTTTTTTATCACTGTTTCATCACATAATAAAACAAATTAGAACACTGGTGAATTTTTCTAAAAATCCAACATTTTTAGCTATCAAGAAATGCAGATTAAAAATACTGCAGGACTATCTAATTGCTGTCAGAAGGGGCATCATTAGCAATACCTTTATGCCATTGGGATTATAAGCAACTGCACTTTGGAATCTGTCTGGAAGATTATAGAACAAAACAAAATAAAACATAAACAGCAGAAATCCTCAAATCTACCGTAAGTCCCAGTTTGCCATTATTTGGCGTGTTTCCAAAGTACTTGATTATAGAGACGGGGCATTGGTACATCCATGGTCATTACTGGTCTTTCACAGTAGCTATGAAATGGATTCAATAAAGCACGCACACACACACACACACACACACACACACACACACACACACATATTACTTAGCTCTACTGAAAAAGAAAATATACAGCTAAATGTAGGGTACCAGTAAAATTATTCAAAATACAGTCACATAGGTCTCATTGATAGACACTGCACATTCTCTCTTAGGTTTAGGTCCTTAACTTTGAAAGTTTTATTGTTTGTGTCTGATCTATAGTGCATGTGGAAGCCAGGAAAGTAGAAAGAAAGCACTAGTCATGGGATGGGGTGCATTTAGGGAAAACGTATAGTAGACCTCAAGTGAAATGAAGATATGCAGAGAGATTTCTAGAGAAAGAAAGGCTCAAGTTTACTGGTGAAACTGGGGAAACCATGGGCAAGGGAAAGGGCTAATCAAAATAAAGTGGTCATAAAGAAGTTGCTTGGGTATCTTCAACATTTCACTGAAGTAAAACACATAGTAGGAGGAGATATTAGAAAGCATACTCTTTGTAAGATGACCATGTTGGTATTATTTTTTGCACATATATTCTCATCCACATGCTTGTCTCTCTCCTTATATTACAATTTCAGAAGTTCTACTTATTTCTTCCAGTTCTTGAATCCTGAAATTGTAAGGTCTCATCTTTCCCCGACAGTCCCATGGACAAGGCTACATTGCACCTGTCTCTCATTATCAAGATGCCATGATCAAACCCTGCAACTGAAATTACTCACACCTCCTTAGAAAATTCCCCTCACTTCCCATCTTCATTCATACATTTCTTTTTTCTCATTTCTGCTTTCCACAGTCATATTTTATAGGATTTCTGGCACTGACTCTATTCTTTTTTAATTATTACTTTATAAATGATACCAATCAAAATTTCCACTTCCTCCCCTCCGCCCACTTCCCTCCCGCTCCCCCCTACACCCTCCTCCCACCCCCCCGAGTCCTAGATAGGGCAAGGCACCCTGCCCTGTGGAAAGTCCAAGGCCCTCCCCCTTACATCCAGGTATAGGAAGGTAATCATCCAAAGGGAATAGGATGCCCAAAAGCCAGTACATGCAGTAGAGACAAATCTCAGTGCCATTATCATTGGTGAGCTCCCATTAGCTCAGGCTCACTGTCTCACTGTCTCAACCTCTCGTGGTCCTGACTTCTTTGCACATATTCTCCCTCCTTCCACTCTTCAACTGGACTTTGGGAGCTCAGTCCAGTGCTCTGATATGGGTCTCTGACTTTGTTTCCATCTATCGCCAGACGAAGGTTCTATGGTGATAGGTTCTATGGTGATATTCAAGATAGTCATCAGTCTGACTATGGGACAAGGACAATTCCGGCACCCTCTCCTCCACTGCCCAGGGTCCTAGCTGGGGTCATCCTCATGGACTCCAGGTAAACCCTCCAAAGCCAGGCTTCTTGCCAACCCCAAATGGCTCTTTCAATTAAGATATCTCCTTCTGTACTCCCATATTCATCCTTCCTCCATCTCAACCATCCCACTCCCCCAAGCTCTCCCCAACCCTCCTCTTCTCCCCTCCATCTCCCCTTCTCACCTTCCCTCTAAACCCCCTGCCCCCATGCTCCCAACTTTGCCTGGTGATCTTGTCTGGTTCCTACTTCCAGGAGGACCTATATATGTTTTCCTTTGGGTTCACCTTAATACTTAGCTTCTCTTGGAACCACTGCCAACTAAATTTATGTTATCTCCTCTTGAATACAACTAGCTATTGTCATTCTAACATCAGTGATGGCTCAGTGATGGAGACTTACTTACCTCTGCTCTCAGGCACACTATAATTTATTTATACTGAAGCTTCAATGCCTTTAATGACTTCCTTTTGTACCACCTTTTATCCTTTATTCTGTGTCCTAGAGCAGTGGTTCTCAATCGATGGTTCATGACCACTTTGGGTCAATGGTCACTTTCACATGATCCCATGTCAGATATCCAGAATATCTCATATTTATATTACAACATATAATATTATTAAATTGCAATTATGAAGCATAACAAAAAAAATTATGGTTGTGGATCACAACATGAGAAACTGCATTAAGGGTCATAATATTAGGAAGGTTGAGAACAACTGTCTTAGAGTCTTTGACATGGCCACTAGGATTCTAGGATCACCAGAGATTATTTGGAATGCGGTTTTAGATATGTCTTTTTTTTAATTTCAACAAACCTAGTGCCATGAATATAGACTTTGGTGGAAATACTCTCATGCCATTTTTCTCATTTACTTTCAGGCATTATTAGGTGTGTACAGATGTATAAAATCCACACAAGTATACCTTATCCTATCCTGCTAGACTTTTAGATATTATGAGTGGAGATTTAATCCTTCTTTTCTCAGTACTCCCAATCCAACTAGCTGTTTGCAAGTGTTGATTGTTCAAAATTCATTCACAATGTTCATGTTCAACCTCTGTAGGAACCTGAAATCTACATGTGTCATCACTATCCAAACAACATGTATCCTGCTGTTATACCTGGCTGCCCAAGAAAGTTTGTTTTAACTGTAAATGTATATTTTAATATTATATGTGTTTGTGATACATTTCATAGCTATGTCAACTACACTAAAAGAAAACTCAAGGAAAATCTGCATTTTTTCATATATTAAGCCCAGTGTAACATCATGGATTCAGAGATGCTAAACTGTATACTTTCTTCCTAGAGCCCCAGCATTAGCAATGCCAAGCAATCGCTGAGAGTTGGGAAAACATTCTAGATATTGATATTCAATATTTTTAACCTTTTGTCAGTAGGTGATGAATTAACTCAGCTCCAAGGCTGTTCCCGTTGACAGTGAGAGCTGATTTAACTCATTTCTCACTGCAGGGAGAAGAACCAGATCCAGGGAGAACAGCCAATAGAAGGGAAAATATGAATTAAAAGTGAAATTAGTGTGCTTGTACTTCAGCACTGTTAGGCATTCTAGAATCTGTGGGAAATTAACATTCTTAGTATAAAATATTGATGCTATGAAGTATTAATATGGCATCACACAATGAACTGACAGTGTTTAATGTTTCATTGCAGCCTCCTTACAGGGCATAGACTCCATTTTACAATCAAAAAGGAATTAATTTCAGATTCAAAGAAATACTGAAACCCTTGGAAGAAAAGCGATTATTTTCTGCATTTTTATTATGTTACCTTCTTTCTATACAATGGCAGGTCTGCTCTAAGAAGGCATTGTGATGTCTGCTTGCTCTTGGTTGGCAAACTTGAGAGAGATGAGTGACCTATTTGTGCTCTTATTTCCAGAGGAATGAGTACTATAAATCACAGCACTGTCAAAATCACTTACCTCATTGGGAATTCCATTTCTAAAAACTCTTTCAAATATTTGCTTTCATGAAATGAAGTTATTTCACTTTTAACTCTCCTCCCATATAATACAGCTTGATAATATTGGAATGTAGTAACATGGGAAGTATATAAGAATTTGTCAGTTTTTCTCATTAAAATACTATTTTTATTAAAGTGAATTATCTTGAAAGTTCCAATGTCTGCTATGAATGTTTTATTTCTTTATGATTCACTTGATGTGCAGTGATGGGGAAAGGTTTTAGCCAATCAGGCTAATAGCCACACCCCGCCATTAGCCATTAGCTAATTATTTTGGGTTGGACCATCAGGTACCCCTTATCTATAAAAGGGAAAGCACACATGTGCTCTCTCTCTCGTTCCCTGCCAAGAGCTCTCTCAGAAAGTGTGGAATCCTGGTATCGTGAGTCTGTTTATATTCTTTCATATATTCTAAATATAGCTGGCTTGGGTAATTACATCTGTAAATACTGCATCAGTGCAGCATATATGCAACCACAGATATACACTCTGATACACACTCACACACATGAACATATGCAGAGATCCACCCAGATACACACACAAACATCAATATATGCAGATATCCACCCAGATACACACACAAACACCACATACACACATACACACTCAGATACATATACATATACACACACCATACACATATGTATAACTATACATGGACCAATATCCACTAAGAAATATGTACACAGTCAAACATACAGAACTCCACACAGAGATGTTCTCATCTACTTGGAGTGTTCAATCCATTAAAGACATATTTCAAAAAGGTAAAATGGAAATGTAGATTATTCAAACTTAAAATAATGGAAAAATCTTGTCATCAGCTCCTGTACATCTCAAAATGGAATTTAGAATTTTTTAAGATTGTTTAAAAAGCTTCAGTATTTAAATTTTAACTAAAATTGGTTACCTCATTTCTCCCTTCCATTTTCTCTTTCCAAGCCCTCATTTGGTCACCCTTATTCCCTCTCAAATTCATGTCTTCTTTTTCTTTGATAATTATTTTTACATATACATATAATAAATATGTAAGTAGAACTTATGTGTTGCTTTTATGTAAATGTTTCTTGTCCTGACAACTTGGCATTATATAACCAATTAGGTTCTTATCAATTGGGAAGACATTTCATCTTTTTCAATAGTTGTTAGGTGTCTATCACTTGTTGTCTAGGGAGGTCTGTTGGTCTCTTTAGGTTTCTCTACTGCACAATTTCATGTATAATGGTGTTGTCATTGTCCAGGTCTTATTTTGGTAGTTGTATCGCTGCAGGATCATGGGTTCCCTGCAAATTCTAGGAAATAGAATTTTATGGCCGATTGTACAGTCATGTGGATTTTACAGTCTTTCTTCTGGGCCTTATGTGCAGAAGTTGTAGATAAACCTCGGCTAAGAAAACCAAGATTTGTTCTTTGAACTTTGACCACTTGTGGTTTTGCTGTTGTTTTCTACCTGCTGGTAAGAGAAGCCTCTTTGATGAGGGCTAAGTATATTGATCTGTGGGTATAAGAATGAGTTTCATAACACAGAAATGATGCTGGTCCCATAAAGATGCAGTAGTAGGTTGCATTCTAAGACCTATGACCTAACTACGCCAGGGTTGTAGAAGGAGACCGCTCATTCATTTCCCAAGCACCAGACCCAACTAATCACACAGAAGCTTGGCCAGTAGCTTAGGCATATTCCTCACTAACTATTATATCTTTAATGAATCTATTTCTATTAATCTGTGACCTACTGGTGAATGTTCCGGGTATCTCTCTCCTTTGGCAGCTACATGGTATCTCCTTGACTCTGCCTACTCTCTCCCTATATCTCTGATTGGGTTTCCCACCTGGCTTTATTCTACCATGCCAGAATCTGAAGTAACTTTATTCATCAACCAATAAAGCAACAAATATACAGAAGGACATCCCTCATCACAAGGAAATTGGCTACATTTTGAGTAGTAG
>JAQHUG010000036.1:10697894-10710568 GCA_028555095.1 Dicrostonyx torquatus
TAATGTGTAGATGTGCCACACTTTCTTTTTCCATTCTTCAGTTGAGGGGCATCTAGATTGTTTCTAGGTTCTGGCTATTACAAATAATGCTGCTATGAACATAGTTGAACGAATGCTTTTGTAGTATGATTGAGCATCTTTTGTGTATATTCCCAAGAATGGTATTGCTGAATCCTGAAGTAGGTTGATTCCCAGTTTTCTGAGAAACCGCCACACTGATTTTCAAAGTGGTTGCACAAGTTTGTATTCCCACCAGCAATTTAAAACATAATGTTTTTCCAGAAAGTTAAGGAATTTACTTCAAGGATTTATTTTAAAATTAATCCTCTTAGTCTTTGAAGTATTTCAAAAGCTTTTGAAAGTCTAGAACTGAAATGTCAACACTTATTTTCATGTCTCTTAGCTGTTAATTAGCTTGATTTATTTTCTGCAGACACCATTCCTTCCAGATGCTGATCAATTGTGGCTTGTACCTTGGCCTCATTACTAGATGACTCTAACTAAATAAGTAGATATTGCAAGTGCTTTTCCCAGAAATAAAATATTAGACAAAGTTTAATTTTATGTCATATTTTGAATACTAAAATGTAGAGAATTCCTCAAATAGAAATATATCGATATTGATATCGCTAGTAAGTACTTACAATGGTGGCTTAATTGTAGAGTGTTTTATTTGACATACAAGCATTTTTACTAACCTTATCAAGCATAACATCAATAAATATGCTAAAGTGAATGAGGGAAAGAACACCAATTGGTTATCCATTACCAAATGATCATATATGCATGTATATATATACATACATACATATGTATGTATATATATACATATATATGAGTAAACTTATACAGACTGAACAGATTTTATATATGCATTCAAATGTATGTATGTATATATCATCATATATACATATATCTCATATGTATATGAATGTAACAAAAATTCACAAAGACACATGGATTTGAAACAGAGAAAGAAGACTTATATGGGAGGATTTGAAAGGGAACTGATCAATTATGTAATTATTGTATATTCTCACAAAGAGAAAAAACTGGAAAATATAAACAATCCATCAATTGATTCAGTAAGCATAGAAAATAAATGTGCCCTGAAACTTACGTCTAAAGATATAGAATGAGATTGCTATCAAATTCTCAGTTATTATTTATTCACAGAATGAATGATGAAACTGATTTGATGATATATTATTAAAAATAAGAAATTCATGAGCATACTTAGTTTTCAAAAGAGCTGAGGAAATAGTAAAAATTATTATAAAATTTGATGCAAAATCTTAAATATACATGCCCATGGAATTCTCTTTTCACAGTCATACTCCTTACCAGGTAAAGTTCTTTGCCTATTTTGTCCTAAACTCAGAGGCAAAATGAGTGCCCCCTAGTACTTCTGTACAGAATGACAGAGAATAGTGGGGATGTATGCTCCTGCCACAATTTCAGACCTCACTCTGCAAGTCTGTCATGTTTTCTAAAGTTATACCATTTGCTAGAGTCCAGGGTGCCAGTAAAGGAGTCTTTGATGCACACTTCTGCAATGTATAGCATGTGGCATAGAAGTGACAAGATTGGAAATTATCTAATATTGTATAGAAATTAATAATGCTTCTGTGAGTAAAGATTTTTTGAAATCAATTTTTATTACTAACTATAAAATTGTTCCCACACAGCTTTTCAAGAACTTGTACAGTAGATTTATCCACTAGTTCAATTCCCTATAGCAATGTAAAAAAAAAAAATTGCCGTCTTTTTTAGTTAGAGAGATTATTAGAAACACCATGATTTTTTTCTCTTATAAAAGTTATAGAGGATAAAGAGAGAGTCATTAACTCTGAGTGACCAAAATTCTGCTAGAGTGTTTTTTAATGCCTTAGGGTCATTACCATAATATGGAAACTAAAGAAAAGACAATAAAGAACCAGGCCAGTTGCTCACAACTTATATGTGAGAAAGCTGTATTCTTAATCACTGTAACATATGACTTTCAGGAGAATATATATATTAAAGTCAAACAGGGAGAACACACATTTTCAATGAATATGTACAAGCAATGAAAATAAGTAGAAATTGTGAAAAATATTATTTAGAAGGTAACTAGCAAAATTGCAGTTATGACCAAACAAACAAAAAACTGAGAAAGCCCCAAATAAACAAACCAACCAAACATAAACCAACAAACTAGAAGAAATGTTTTAGTTGGAAGCTGTGAATTTAACCACTGAAGTCATTGTAAGAATTCTACATAGACCAACAGTAGACAACTACGTAACTTAATTTGCATCGGTGAGTGGAAAGACTTCAAATGATCATGTCTAGTGAAATTCTCCCAACATCTGGAGAAAACTTAAGGAGCATATGGTAACAGAATATGAGTTTAAAATTTATAAGCATCCTTTTTCTATAGAATGGAAGGGTATTTTCCTGTAGTGCCTGAAACTTTGGATTTCAAATTTCTTGTGCAATAAACCATCTACCTGTTTTATCAATCAAACTTGCTGGATCATAATGCTCTTTCTCTGTTACTTACTTTCATGGTGATGAAAGCAGTACCTATCTTCCTTGTACCATTCTGGGCCTCAATTAACTTTTTGGCACCATCTCGAGACATGATAATTAACATATAATATATGGTATGTTAAAGGCTTCTGTATTTTCATCACATATTTTCCTGTGTCTTACACAATATATGCTCTAAAGTGATCATTACTTTACCCAAGATTGGGATTTAAGCTGTCATATGTAGAGCCAAATCAACACAAATTGGAGTCTAAGTAAATCTTAAACCTTTCATAATCATAGAAACTAAACATCTTAATGTCAGTAGTAATAGAAATGAGCCAGTTGATGGTGGCACATGCCTTCAATCCCAGCACACCAGAGTCAAAGGCAGGCAGATTTCTGTGAGTTTGAAGCTAGTCTGGCGGCCAGATATCGTTCCAGCAGAGCTGGGGTTGTTACACAGTTGTTAACAGGCTGTTACCCTTTCTTGAAATACAAACAAACAAAAAAGAATGAAAATAATTCAGTATACATAGATCACATTTTCAAATAATAGGAAAGTACTTGTGGAACAATTTGAAGCAAATTATAAGATTCTGATGTTCCAGTGAGATTGTTGATCCATCAAGAAGTACCTAATTCTTAGGCTCATCAAACCAATAAAAGACCTTAATGACCATACCCCTAGAACTTGTGATCAAAGGCCTAAAAAAATCTACCCAGTATAGCTTGAGAACTGTTTAAAAAAAAAACAGAGAAAGCAATAACTATGACTTACTGCTGAGTCCAAATCCTTTGAAGTGAACAAAATAGCACAGGACTTATTTATGTTAGTAATTGGGCTGGAGCGAAGTGATTCTTGCTATAGTATCAACTGTTAAGCTATTTTCACCATAATGAACACAATGCATAAGTAGAGTGAATTTATCCCTATGTGTAAAATTGATATATTACAGCTTGAAATTATTTTTAAGAAGCGTTATCCATTCTCTTTATTTTGTGCATTTATTCATGCATTCATAGCCTTACCCATTTAGCAAATAAATGTTTGAGTATCACCTTCTAAATTTCTGGAGCAGTGCTAGATGTCAGCAATGGAGCTGAACATAAAATGGACTGTGGCTGTTTCTAGCTCTTCTTCCTAATTGCTTTCCATGCTGTCATATCAGTTTTGTCTCAACACTCTCATCTACAGTTGTTTATGTGAAATTTTACTTTAATTGGTCCCCGTTAGTTTAATACTTTACAATTAGCAACCACAATCTTGACTTATTTCCCAGAATTTGTTAACCAAGTTCATAATCTTTCAACTTCTCTGACAGTTTTTGCTTCTTAGAATCTTTCTACTGTGACTGTATCTTCTACATAACCTCCATGCCCATCATGCATGGTGATGTCCTAGACTTTGACATTACTAAAAATTAATACCTTTCAAATAATTTCTACTTCAAATATCCCAAGTGTTATCTTCTATTTTTGTCAGGGGACACAACTGAGATCCAGTAATTTCTCAGGTTCTTTAGAATATATGTGTAGCGATATTTTATTTATGTTTTAATAATTAAAGCTTTCCTAAAGATCAGAAGGGTAAAAATTAGCCACTAGAGGTCAGGCAGTGGTGGCACACAACATTAATACCAGGATTTGGGAGACAGAGGTATTGGATCTCTGTGAGTTCAAAGCCACCCTGGGCTACACAAGGTCAATTCAGGAAACAAATCTAGGTGGTGGTGCCTCATACCTTTAAACCCAGCACGAGAAGGAATATAAAACAGGAGGAGAGAGAGCCTTAGTCTGCTTTGACTGCTTAGTCTGTGGTCAGCCAGCCTTGGTAAAGGTAAGACTTCTCTGGTGGTTTGAGTGCTTTTCCTTTCTGATTTTGGGGAATACATGATTCAGGGTTTTCATTATTGATGGTACATATATGTACATTAATCTTCCTAATAATGGTCAGCCCTTTTCTCTTTTTGCAAATCCTCTTCACATGTTGTGGATTCTCTCCTCCAACATTATCATCAGCTTCTGGCCCACATAGAACAACTTTTCCACTCCTAAAGAAATAATAGGTCGGGCGGTGGTGGCGCACACCTTTAATCCCAGCACTAGGGAGGCAGAGGCAGGCGGATCTCTGTTAGTTCGAGACCAGCCAGGTCTACAAGAGTTAGTTCCAGGACAGGTTTTCGAAACCCTGTCTCAAAAAACCAAAAAAAAAAAAAAAAAAAGAAAAAAGAAATAATAAAGATCCCCATATTCTGATGCTCACACAATAGGGGAAATCTTATTTTACAAAATGTACAGTACATTAATTTATCTTTCTTTCACTTGTGAATTTATCAATAATATGTTGTTTTGTTTTTATACAAATTTGCAGTAGCCAGATTACCAGGTGCTGAACTCATGGTCCTCCTGTTTCTTCGTCCTGATTGCTGAAATTCCAAACATATACCATCATTGACAGATCAGGTAACTTTAAACTAGATGAATGATATTTTAATTTGGTGGAGGAGCTGAAGCTGTCAGGAGATGTATTATATGATCCTACAATAATTTTATCTTCTCTTTGAAAATTTTTATGATTCTTCTGATGTTTCTGAGATACTAGTATCTCAATGTTTCCACTTCAGTGTTATATAATTACTTTTGTGGTGTTTGGTGGCAAAAATAAAACCAATAAGGGAAGTAATCAACAATGTCCACCTAATTATTAAAAAACAAAATTTTTCACTTAATATATATCTCCTCTTTTGTCTACAGTCTCCAAAATCAAAATAATTACTTATAAGGTTTTCTTTCTCTTTTATAGAAGTTGAACATGCTTTTCACCCTTCTTCCTTAAAAACATTTTACATTGCTTATAAAACAGTTTTTGTCTTTCACCTCCCTGGCCATTCTTCTCTAATTCATTTAGTCATATCTCATAATCCTGAAACATCTATATATTATTGTGTTCCAGGCATCTTCAGAATTTCTTATTATTTGTCGTACATTTAGATAATCAGTTACATATAATCTTATAAATTTAAAACCTTTACTAAAATATTTTATAGTTATTCCCTTTAGGAGAAATTGAGATTGAATTTACTTTCTCCCTAGTTAGACATTTTAAACTTTAAGACAGAAGTATTTCCCAGGGATATTAAACTTGAAGGCTAGAGATCCATGCAGAATGAAATTTTCCTTTTCTAATCTTCAAAAAAAACCATATTTCAGTGCTTTGAAATAGATAGCATCACTCATGGAAAGGCAGCTTTTAAATTATATTTTATTTACATTATTATGAATATCAAGTTCATATTTTATGAAAGAACATTTTAGGTGAACTTTGACTCCTAATTAATTGTATAAATACAATATAAACTAATGCTTTATTGACGACAACATTATTATGTCTAAAATTTAAGTTCTAATACATACCTCCCCTTTTGCAAAATAGCCCCTTCTTTCTCCTTTCCTGTATTGAAGATCTCTGCTTTCTCAATAAGTGGTTATGTAATTTTTATGTTTCTTCAGATTCAAAGTTTTCATGAATTTTTATTTCTCTATCAATATTTCATCAAGGAAATTGAGTGCAACTAATTTTTTGCTTTATTCTGAATCTACAATCCCCTTATCATTCTAACCACTAATTTATTTGTATTATCCACTGCTATTTCTCAGATATTACCGTGATACTAACACACAGTTATTTTATCCAAGGCTACTTCCAGGTTGTAGTTGTAATATTTTTAAAATAAGCTAAACAGTGTCTATCAACTTTCTAAGACTTCATCTGACACCATAAATGCCATCTAAAAACCCATATTGACTTGTCCAATTTACCTTTGAGTGGACTTGACTCTAGTCCAGCTGTACTTTCCTACAGAAAATATCAAGGAATAAATATGTACACAATAAGATAAATGGAAAGTACTGTCCCTTTGGTTGACAGTTCATAATATCTTTTATGACATTAAACCCTAAATTAATTCCGTTGCTCTTCAAAATAAGAAAGTATTCACTGTCTGTTAGATTAGTGTTTTCTGCAGCCAAGTGATGTGGCTCCTCCTGTTTCACTCCTCATGTTTCTCCTGTGAGTTCTTTCTACCATCTGACAGACGAGTGATGAGCAGAGAGAATGTGAGAGTCATGTCTGACTGTTGCAAAGGGAGACATATAAAAGGATGAAGAACATGAAACATGGTTACAGATATGTTTGAGATATAAGATACACTCATATTTAGCATTTGGATTGGTAGATATCTGAACCTATATGTGAATAAAATCATAAAATTCACTGGAGTTTAAGAAAATGGTAGAAATCTTGTCTTTGTTCATCATCTTATCAATAAAATTAGTGTTGTTTTCTACAGAAAAATACTACTGCACATAAATTTAACACAGAATCTTTATCAAAATAAATTGAAAGCATCATTGCTTTGTAATGGGTGCTAACAATATTTTAGACTATATAAGTATTTATTTGTTACATATTTAATGTGATTGTGATATGTCCTTAAATAATCATGTTTTCTTGTTAGCAAATTTAGAAGGAAAGGCTTAAACTGTTTAACTACTATTCTTGCTTTTAGTTTTAATTTTGGCACATGGGCAGATTTTAAAGACGTATTAAGTTTGATCTTATTTAAATAGACTTTTTAGTTCAGAGGGAAGAAATTGAGATTCAAAGTATTAAATCACTTTTTTATTTTTTATTGTTCAAGGTCACATAGTATTTTCTATAAGTATTGATTGTTGTTCACGTGGCTATAACCTAATAAATGTACTGAAGTAAAATAAGGGAATAAGGGTGTCTTTTGGTTTACAGTGTGAGGGGACATGGTCCGTGTTGGGAGGGAAAACATGGAATCAGGAGCAGGAGGTGGTAATTCACATTGCATTCTCTGTTAAACTTCTTTGCAAACTGTCTTCATAGACACCCCTGAGAAGTGTGATTCCCAGATGTTTGTAAATAAAGTAAGATTAACTATAACTCTAGAAAGCTCTTGAGGCAGATGTCATTCTAATACAATTTCAAGACATCCTAGGAATGTGCCCTATGCTCATAAATCTTTCCCTATGCTTTTGTGTTGAGGAAACTCTGAAATTCACTCTCTGCTTATATCACAATCAGGCCTCTGCACATGACATTTTCCTTCCATTCTTTATCCTGGTCACAAGATGCCACAGATACAGCCAGGTGGTGGTAGCACATGCCTTTAATCCCAGCACTGGGTGGGGGCAGGAGCAGGGGGATCTCTGTAAGTTTAAGGCCCACCTGGTCTATAAAAGCTAGTTCTAGAAGAGGCTCCAAAGCTACAGAGAAACCCTGTTTCAAAAAAATCAAAAACAAAAACAAAACAAATCAAAGAGTCGGAGTCACTAGCTCTTATCTTGTTTCTTTAAGAACTCCATAACTTGAGTGTATTTTGAACTATCTCAATACGGTTCCAGAACTCTCATCATAAATCACATAAAAGGTTTTGTTCTCTAGCAAGTGACTATGCCTGAACATAGAAAAATGCTCTATGTGGGAAATGATTGCAGTTTCTGTGATTGTAGGTTTTGAAAATATTGCTTCAATGATATGAAAGGCTTTGGATTACCAAATTTATATCAGTGAAGTCTGCCTACTATCCTTTTCAAAATAAGGGAATTTTGAAATAAGGCACATAGAAATTGAACATATCGAAGTAAAATTATGTGTATTGCTTGTGTGACATTTTATCTAACTCTAGCAGATTATTGGTCCAATCAAAGAGCAGAAGAGCAAGGAAGACAGGACTGCGAGGGACTGGCCCATCAACTGTGACAGTGTGCCTGATCTATTAGATAGTTTCAAGAGAAAACCTAGTAAGAAGTTTTGAGCAAATACTATTTCTTGGATATATTATCCAGAATTATGGTGTGTATTTTAATAATTAGACTTAAATCTCTTATGAGTGTTGTTTTCATTCTGTCCTGATACAAGGAAACCTGAGGTTCTGCTGGGTGAGACTGCAGAGGAGACAGTCTGATCAGTGAAGGAGTCATTAAACTGGAGCCTTTAACACCGTCTTTCCATCCTCAATAATGTGCCCACAGAGGGTCATTTTGTTTGTGTTGCTTTGCAGATTTATATTCTCTTCAGTTGGTTTTACTTTCCCCCATAACTCTCTAAGAGTTTACACCTCTTAAAACACAATGCCCACACAACATAAGAACCAAAACAACCCAGGGAAACAAACCGCTGTCCTTGGTTCTTCTGTTATTCTTTTATGTTATTATTCACAGAGAAAAAAAAACACATTAACAGCATTTTATTAAGTTGTTGAGATTAGTTTGAAGTGCACACAATGACTCATTTTATTCCTAAAGTGTTTGTTGTTTCATTTATAACATTTTTATGTTTGGAAATATTTGTGGATGTGTGATTTTCATAACTTCCACTAGCTTAGCTGAATGAGAGTTGTTTCTCCAATAGCATATTTAAGTTTACAAATGTAGAGGGACAGAGAACAATAGATAAAGTGGGGGGAGTGAGAGATTCTATGAACACTTTTAAATTTTTTAAAAAATGTGTATGAATGTTTTGCCAGCAAATAAGTGCATTTCTTGTATGTGTGTCTGCAGAATTCAGAGGAAGTCATCTGATCCTCTAGAGCTGCAGCTACAGGGGTTTGTGGGCCTCCATGTTTGTGCTGTGAACTAAAGCCAGGCTCTCTGCCACAGAAGCCAGTACCCTCGGTGCTCTTAACACTGGACACATCATCCAAACCTCATAAGAGAGATGCTTTGTAAAGAGCTTTTATTTATTTATTTTATTTTCTATTTAGTCCTGTCACAAAAAGGCAGCACAAATAGACATTTTAAATGAAGCTAATTAAAAGTTATTGAAGCAGTAAGATAAAATTAATAATAATTAATAATATTAGAAAAAATGTATTAACTGTTATAAATTAAGGGGAAAGAGGTGCGTGTTGTGTTCCCCAGCTGGCAGCCACTGGACCGCTCAGCCGCTGGCTGCGTGCACCCAAAATAACCACATGACAAACTGGATTCATTTAAATTCTGCCTGGTCCATTATCACTAGCCTTCTCTTGGCTAGCCCTCACATCTAAACTAACCCATTATAAAAGTCTGTAAGTCACCACATGGTGGAAAGGTCTAACCTGCATCCATCTGTGACGGGAGCCTCCTCGCGACCGGCTCTGACCCAGTCTTCTTCCCAGCGTCCTCTTTTCTTTTTCCCGCCTAAATCCTGCCCTATCAAATGGCCCAGGCAGCTTTTTTATTTAACCAATAAAAGCACAGAAATACAGATGAACCCTCCTTCAATTAACAAGCAAATTTTTTAAAAGAAAATTTCTCAGGTGATCACAGCTTAATAACAACTATTTTAGCACCAAATGTGACCAATATGTAATGCAAATTCCAACACATGAGTTCATTTTGTCATTATTTTCTATTTGATAAGATTCATGTATAAAACAGTAATGATCAAGTTTAGTTTTATTAAATAAAATTGCACTACATAACCAATATTACAATTTCTTTCAAAGTACTTAATATGCAAAGAGTATGATACCCATGAGAGAACACAGAAATCAAAATCATAGAACATAGTGCAGAGATTGATTTGAGAATTATAGTCAATAAATGACTAACAACAAAGGTAATTTCATAGAGAAAGGAATTATTATCCATAATGTTCTAGACTCTTTTCCATTATTTTTCATAAAGAATCAAATTAATAGAGTTTTACACTTCCTTCCCTTGTTTCTTATCTTAATCCCATTCTTAGTACTTGGTACATCTAGGTCAAACCTAAAACCAGCAATTGGGGCCAAAATCACAGGGATCTGAGTAGTCTGAGCAAAGGCATGAAGGAACAAGATGTAAAATCAAGCGTGGAAAATGGAATGAATGGTTCTATACATTGTGGTGAAAGTTCAAGGGGAAGGGTTTTATTGGTCTACATACAAATTCACAATTGGATTTCAGTAAGCTTTCACCTCAAACTTTATTTCCCACGTGAGTTTGTAAAATGTTTCCACAATACATTAAGTTTTCTTTAAAAATTGTTCTTCTTTGTGGCATTTCCTTTTTTGGTTTGTGTGTGTATGCTCACAGTGTGTGTGATCATATGTTTGTTAGTGTCCATATGCAGATGTGTATGGACGTGAGAGGAGGACACTGGTGCTGTCTTCAATTGCTCTTCATCCTACTCACTGAAGAGGAATCCCTCCCTTGAAGCCAGAGTTTACTGGTTCAGCTACAGATGCTTTGCACTGGAGGGTCCCTGTCTCTGTCTCCCACACAGAGTTTATAGACAGTCCATCAAGCCCAGAATGTAATAAATTGCTTGGGATCCAAAGTTTGACACTTGTGTTTACTGACTGATTGTTTCAACAGTCATGAAATTGCAAAAAAAATCTAAAAGAGTAAAGTAATCTGAAAATAAACTATCATTTGTGAAATTCTGTCAGATCAAAAAAAGTAAAGCACTCTAACAGTCTGCATAGCTAAAATAATTTAAGAGAAAAAAGAAAAGAAATTCTCTCTTACGTGTATTTCTGTGTAAATTTTAAGATTATAAATCATTTTATACAAACCAAGAAACAGGGTTTACAGGTGATACCTTCCTCTGCTCTGGGTTGAGGTTCCTTGCAATCGACTTGAATCCTTTGTCTTTAAGCTAGATCATTAATTTTGTATTATATCTCTGAACTGCCTTGGTGTTTCTAGTGTGCGGCTTCCACATTTAACAAGGTTTCTTGCCATTTCGGGTTCAATGAATTTGTGAAAGTTGCAGTTATGTGCATTTCCAATCTTTTCTTTTGAAAACTGTAGGGAATTGATGTGGTTAGGGGCTGCAGGGCAGCAGTCAGCTATTACAGTTTAAAAAAAAAATAATATGGCGTTTGCTGTGCTCAGGGAAGTGACCAGGGAATACAAAAGCAGGTTTGCAGTTGAATAGAAAAAGTATTGATGCCACAAAAGCCCTGTAACGAGAGGACACAGAATAAAGAGCACTTCACAGAGTGATATTTAGAGATTAGGTCAGGCTTCAAGTCATTGACTACAAGCCAACTAAATTAAGCATGAGAGAGAATGCCGAGGGGAGAACTCCAATGATGTTACTGTTGGACGACGGGGGGTGGGGGGTGAGGCTCAGCAGCTCAGGACTTCCTTTACAATGTTAGCTCATCTTCTGGGGAATATGGGCACTTGCTGTGAATTATAGCCTTATGGAAGTGATATTAATTACAATCTGAGCAATTTTGAATAAACAAATTGTAAGGAAAGCCATTCTAATATTAAACATGTAAAATGTAGAAAATGCCTTGGACCAAACAAATGATCTTTGTGTAAATTTAAAACACAGAAACCTATTTATATGTATAATAAAAAGTTAAATTAAGTTATATTTCAATTAAATATACCTCCATGCATTTGGCATTAAAATTATTAATATTGTCTATTGAATATTCATTTGGAAATATATCTTTCATGAAATGATAAAGAAGATTGAAGCATATGCTTCATTTTCACTATAGTGTACTTTACTAAGGAAAATAGCTTTCATGAGACAAATTATATTATGGTACCATTCCATTAATTTTAATTAATGTTTTTATTGTATTTAATTAGGAAGTATCTTAGTTAGGATTTCTATTGCTGCAAGAAGACACCATGATCATAAAGTAAGTTGGGAGTAATGTGTTTAATTAGACTTACACCTCAGCATTGCTGCTCATCACTGAAGGAAGTCAGCAAAGAAACTCAGACAGGGGAGGATCTTGGAGACTGGAGTTGATACAGAGGACATGGAGGGGAGTTGCTTGCTATCCCATGGCTAGCTAAGTTCACTTTCTTTTTATTATTATTTATTTATTTATTTTTATTTTTAAAAGAAAAATTTACATTTACTCCCCTTGTCCCAGGCCCTCCCACTCCCCCAATACCCCACCTCCCTCCCCCTGCTTTCAAAACCAGAGCCACCTGAGTGGCTCTAACACATTACCAAGTACCACTGCCATCTTAAGATACATCCTTGTTCATCTCTAGAACATGGCTTCTCTGTGCTCTCAGGAAAGATTCCCAGAAGATTTCACCCGAACAATGCTGGTCTCTTCTTAATCACTGCTAATTTATTAGCTACAGTTGACCAGCATCAAGTATCCCAGCAAAACAAAATT
>JAQHUG010000036.1:10735125-10747398 GCA_028555095.1 Dicrostonyx torquatus
ATACAGAATTGTCCTGCACCAATGTCAAGGCCATTAAAAATTTTGGAGTAGCAAAATCAGAATTATTCTAATAATTTATATCATCATCCATTAATAGAATATATATTCTATACTATCAATAATTTTGTCCATGATTTTAAAACAATAAATATGATCTCATAAGTTGTTGTCTACCAAAATCTTGCACTTATAAATTTTCTCAAATCAATACTCAATGAACAAATTTCCAATATATATGTAAGATGAAAAATGAACTTTTACCATATAGAAGGGGTTAGTAGTAGTGGCATAGAAATTATTGTGCTTCACTACTGTTTTAAAACTCAGAATTAGAGCACTTAGAAAAATGACTCCTTGTAACTAACCAGAAATGACATTCAGTTGTCTGACTTAAAAGATCATATGGAACTTGGGGCATTATAGACTTTCAATGCTATATTCAGAGTATTATTGTAGACTTTTGTCAGTTGCAATTCCAAAACTCCTCTTTGCTTCAGCTCTGTCAAATTTCCTCTGTAGTCCTTAGAATAATTTTTAATAAAGTGCTATCTCTAATCATATGTATAAATGAATGATGCTGGCAGTGTAGGCTAATCCAATGCTATTTAATAGAGATAAAGTTTTAGGACTTGTGTTTTCGGATGCATACTTTGTACAGTGTTGTCTACACAGAAAATCATCTAGACAGAAAGGCTTCTCAGGGAAGACCACAGATGAATTGAAATGAAAATTAGAGAGAGAGAATTTGAAAGCAATGATTGCATCTGAGGAACACATAAGACAACAGTGCAGAAAGCTTGTACAGATAAATAATAGTATGCACATATGGCAATAAGACTCCCATGGTGTGACAATATAATTAGCAATGTTATAAATATATACACATATATTTCAATGCACATTTTGCAAAGACATACAAAAGAATATAACATCATATTTTAATTGACTGCCTAGGACAGAAGAATTGAGCTATGATTGAAAATAATAATGGAGTATGACATAATACAGGATTTCAGTAATACTCAGCATAAACTGGCTAAAATCCTCACAAAAGATGCTTTTTATAAAGGGAAGAATTAGTTTAATAAAAGCTGTGAAGTGGTTCAAACCAGCATATAGAAAAATATATGTCATAATTCTATAAGTGATTAGGACATAAGTGTGCATTTGTACCAAACCACATTTATTTTGTTTCTATGATTATACTTATAAGACAAATTATAAGTTACAAAACTGACTTCTGTGTCCTTTAAAAAACAACAAAAGTGAATTCTGAATAAAAGAGGTAGAATTACAAAATGATTCTTTTAAATCTCTGCTCAGAGTGTTATTTCACCTGCTATGAAAATGCTTTCTCTGGGAGAGGGCTGTTTGGATCTATTGACTTCTTCATGCCAGGCAGCAGGAGCTGTTCTGAAGAAGCGTGTTAAAAAGCTAAATCTGGGGAAGGACAGCTTTTAACTGCTGACTTTAAGACAGAGGGAGATACAACAACTGCATGAAGACGTATTTAAACTTAGAGTCTTCAGAAAGAAAACTATCCTCGTTAGTGATTAAATCATGGGAGCCAATGAGCAAAATAATTTAAAAGTAAAACGTATTGCTTTGCTTCCAGTGACTACCTAGGTTTTCGTAATTAATTCCTGAGAAATATGTGTTATGTACTTGTATTTAGAAAAGAAAAAACAAAAGCAAGAATGTTTATGTTTTAGAATACAAATCTATTTAACCTTTAATTTGCTGTTATAATAAATGTGCAAAATATTGGTTTCATAAAACCATGCACAGAGAGGTAGATCATCTTAACTCTTCCTTGAGGGTCCCTGAATCCTAGTCTTGGTGAATTGGAATCATTTTCTACATTATCTTTAAACAGTGTAGTATATTTGAAAGTGACATTAATAAATTTTCACCTATAATGAGATTTTGTGGGGAAAATATGCTGATGTTGACAATAATGTGAAGGACAATGGTCCTCTTTTGTCTTGGTAGAATATTAATTTATGAACACTGGTTTGGAAAATTCATGGAGGAGGAGCTGGCATTCATCTTGTAGGTAGATACAGATTTGGAAGAAGTTCTTCTAGATGTGAGTTCAAATCAGGTAGAGAAAACTGAAAGAAGCAAACCACTAGAAAAAATACAGAAATATTAAAAAAAAAAAAGAAAGCAAAACTGGAAGCCTAGAGCAGACCCAGCAGTTTCTGGGCATGCTGCCCTTGTCTCTGTGAGATCATGTGAACTTAGCTCATGTTGATTTAGAGGTCTTGTTCCCTTGGTGTCCTCCTTCCCCTCTGCCTCATACGGTGTCTCCACCTTCACTCCTATGGGATTTCCTGAACCCTGAGGGCAAGGAGTTGATGGACATATATCATTTAAGGCAGAATGTTCCAAGAATTCTTACTCTCCCTGTAATATCTTGCTGTGGGTTTCTGTATTTGTTCCCATGTGCTGCAGGATAAAGCTTCTCTGATGAAAATGACTGAGCACGGCGCTTATCTATGGGTAGAGCAGAATGTCATTGAGAGTCATTTTTCTTTTTCAGCACACTAGCATTATTTGATTTTTCCCTAGGTCCCTGGACTACCTTGCGTCTGGTTCTTGGTCACTCCAAGCGCGTTGCGCATGCATTCTATCTCATGAAGTTGACCTTAAGGTAAATCAGTTATTGGCTGATTGTTTTCACCGACTCGGTGCTACCATTACCTTGGCATATCTAGCAGGTAGTACACCTCAGAAATACCGTGAACCGTTGATATATAAAGGAAAAAGAGACTGCAAAAAGCCAATCCAAATTGAGAGACGGGGATAATTAATCTTTTCCTTGATCTGAATTCTTTTAAAAAAAATGTGGAATATCTCCTGAAGTAAAACAGAAAAAAACAACATGTTGAAAACCAGCAAATCTCTCTGTAGGCAGATAATGGGAAGTTATTCATGGATAGCAACTTTAGAGACTAGCTATTTCCATTAGAACACAAAGTGGACAGACTGAGAGAAGCTCTGCAATCAAACTCTAAGAGCAAGAGAAGAGTGCTGCGCACATCTAAAGCTGTGCCCTCTCCGTGCACTATTAGCATCAGACATGTAGAAAGAAGCATATTAATAACCTGCACTGAAAAGTCAGTGGAGCAAACATCCCCAAGCTATGTGTGCTGGCAGCCAAACCCTGGTAAGCAGAAATTTCCCTTTACAATGGCAAACACAAGCCAGTACAGGACCACATCATAACCTTGGACACTGAAATCACACAGGGAAACAGGATCACACAATGTGTTTGGAAAAGAAGAACTGTCCTGGTGGCAAATACGCTAAAGTGGCTTGAGGGCTGGGAAATTTGTAAGGGAGGTTGAGCCTGCTGTGGAAGCAATTGTCCCACTGGAAATGCTTTCTTCACTGACACACTAAGTATGGAACAATCTAGCCTAACAATTTTCAACTGGAAAATACCAGGCAGCTCTTTCACCAACAGAGTTAAATAGAATGCTCAGACAAAAACAAAGATGGCATGAATAGAAAGAATGAACAGGCTACACAAGGTATACAGGTCATAATTTTAAAAACTGAACTTACCACTCACCTCCATATAAGGAGAAGTATGAGCTGAGGGTACAGGAAATAAACTAATACAATTCTGCTCAGAGGATTTCATGACTCTAGAGAAAGAGATTGCCATTCAGATGCAGAAGACATTATGCTGCAGAGTCGAAATCAGAGGAGAATGTCTCCATGAAATGTTACAGTTGAAACATTGAACATATAAAACAAAGAATATTGAAAGTAACAAAATGAAGCACAAAGATATACAGATAAGTCAATCAGGTTAACAACAAAGTTCTCACCAAAAACGATAAAAGCCAGGAGGTCATGAAATGACTCTCAGTCTCTGAGAGTCAATAACAACCAACCCAGAATACTGATTGTCTTTGCAAAATAACTCATTTCAAAGCTACCTTTTGCAATTAAAGAACAAAGAAAACCTTCTTGTTATAAACACAAACTATAAGAATGTATTACTCAATCATATGATCTTTGAACTCCAGCCTTTCCTGTCTATGGGATGTGCTGGAGTGAGGGTAGCCTTGAGATTGAGGTGTTGGCCAAACAATGATTGATCTAGCCTAAAATCCATGCCAGGGGAGTAAGCCAGCTCCCGACATTACCTGCAGAACAGAACCCACAGGCTGGATGACACAGGGTCCTCATATAGAACCAAACACTACTGGATAAAACAAACAAACAACAAGTCAATTCATTGATGCTTATTTGTTCCTGGAAGCTCAGCTATAAAATAATCACTGCTTGACCAATCACTATAGCATATTACAGCAAGCTCTTACATATTAAATTAACCATTTCTATTCCTTTATATTTTACTATGACACTCGTGGCCTACCAGCAAGGTTCCAGCTCACAGCTTGCATCTTTCCCCTCTGGCAGCTACATGGCATCTTGCAATTCCGCCTTCTTTCTCCCAGCATTCTGTTTAGTTTTCAGAGAATCCTACATAAGAGGGGGGTCAAAGGATTATAGGAGCCAGAGAGGTCAGGAAAAACACAAGAAAACCCATAGAATCAAGTAAACTGAGTTCACAGGGGCACACAGAGAGTGAACTGACAACCTCGGGGCCTGCAGGAAGCTGACCTAGGCATTCTGAATTTATGTTACAGTTGTGTAGCTTGGTACCCTTATGGGACTCTTGCATTAATACTTGGGGAGGTGCTTACTCTTTCTGCAAGCTGATGTGCCATGTCTTATTGATATTCATGAGAGACCTGTCCCTTCCTAAACAGAAATGGAGGAGGTAAGGATTTGGGGGTCACAGAGGACTCGAGATGAGAGACTAGGAGGAGAGGAGGGAGGGTAAGCTGCAGTCAGGATGTAAAACAAACAAACAAACAAATAAATAAAAAAATATTACCAGTAAGGCATCACTCCCAATGATAAAAAATGTATACACCGTGAAGAAAAGATAAACACTCAGAATGCCATTGGAAAGAATAAAATACACTGAAATAGAAAAAGAAAAAGTAATGATTAGGAAAGTTAAAAAATAGAATAACAAGAAATAAATGGGAAAAATACTCAGATTATTAATGGTCTGGATTTTCAAATAAGAAAATAGACTAGAAAACTGAGTTAAAATTAGAATGCATTAGTTTTTTTCCCAAAAGGCATAATTTACTGGCAAAGGTATACATTGGTGAAAGCTTGGAAAGATGTATTCTAAGATTCCAAGGAAATGAAACTAGGTTTTAAAACAGCAAGAACAGTCATAGTAATATTGGAAATTTCACACCAAAATTAATCAGAAGAGACAAAGAAAGTCATTTCATGCCGATTAAGAAAATAATCCTATTCCACTGTACTGGTCTTTGTTTTATCTTATATTTTATTCTATTATTAAAAAAAGAAAAGGATCTATACAGAATTTAATACAATTCTGAACTTACATACTTTGAACAGCAGCACACATAATTTCATAAAAAATGGTTTAAAATATTAAGATTGTTTTCAACACAGTAAGAGTGGACCCTTGGTCTTCTAGAAAAATATACTAATAAATATCAGAACTAAATGGAATTATGAATCAAATAGAATTGAGGCATATACAAAATCTTCCACAGAAATGTTCAATATCTGTGGAAGGAACTTTCTCAAAATTTAGCAATTCTTAAGAAACAAAACAATTTTACCAAATATAAAAGAGCGATTGTGGGAGTGGGCAAGAGAAATATATTTTGGGATTCTCTCTGATCAGAATGAAATAGTTAGAGAACAATAAAGAGAGAAACATTACACTTTGTCATTTATATTGGTTCCTAACTAGTAAAAGGCACAATGACTTCCACTCGCCTAGAGATATATTTACAATGATGTCATCCTCTAGCGCTTTTCCTGTCCCTTCAGTTATAAGAGGCTGCATGCGACTGTGGGATATATGTTATGTGTAGAGGAAAGCACAGTAACTGCTTCCTCTCAGATTCAAAACCGTAGCACTCTCTCTAAAGACAGGCCTCTGGTTATCAGACTGAGCCGTATTACATCTCTGATATTATGGCGGTGAACACTTGCCGGTTCTACATTGCAACAAACAGGAATATCATCAGGCATATTTCTTCTTTAGTATGTTTTGAGGACTTTCAAAGATGAAATGATTATGTTATTTGCATTTCTCATTAGGAATGTGAAATCCTATTGTCTTTCATTCAGATTTTTGGTGTGCATATTTAAAAAACAAGAGAAATAGCAGATCATAGGCAAACTTCTGGAGCCTGAAAAATATGCTATTGATTTTTTAGTGGATCATTAAAGAATACCTGCTATAAAAAGAGAAATACAAAAACCAAGACAGCCACAAAACCTTTATGCACCAGATCTTCAGCATATATATTATGGTATCCCTTTTAAAATTGTTACAGGTTTCTTGGGTGCAAACCAGTGAATATCTGATACTTGTGCCTTCTATTGGGTTCTATTGGCTTAAGGTATACAAATAATATATGCAATATGTAATACAGATGGTGCAGGAGAATTGAACACTGAATAGAACAGTGCCCTAGGGTAGTGTTTGGGAGTTTGTGATCCCTGGAAAAAGATGATACACTCAACCCAATTATATTGAAAATATGTATTGATTAGTTGCTAGCAGGACAAACAATTTCTGAGCCAAATTTGAGATTACCATAAAGGAAGGGTGTTAGAAAGGACTTTTAAAGGTGAAAATCTCATTAATACCTTCCATATCTATACAAGTAAGTAAAAACTGTTCTGTTCTGCCAAGCTAAGTGATTGGAGAAGCTCAAATAATCATTGAGTATCTTGGTAAGTAAGTTACAGAAGCAAAAATGTAGTTACTTATACCATGACATGTAGATAGTCATAGCTGTATAATTTTGGGTCGGGGAGTTAAGAGTTGGAGTTACTGGGAATTTATATTTCTGGGTCTGGAGTCAGAGGCATTGGTTGGTACAAAAATTGATGTCTAGTTCAAAAGGGAATTTCTTTAGCCATTACATGTAAAACTGGGGGGGGGGAAATCAATGAAATGATTCCTAATGATATGCTGTTGTACTCATAGATTGATGCCTTGTCCAGTTGTTATTAGAGAGACTTCTTCTGGTACCAGATGGGTGCAGATACAGATATTCACAGACAGACATTATGTAGAGAGAAATTCTCTATTAAAACTCTCTATCAGGTCCCTCTCCTCGGAGATCAGGGAACCCCTCAGAAGAGGGGGAGGAGGAATGTAGAAATAGGAGGGTTTAGAGGACACAAGGAGAGCATTGCCCTCTGAATCAGTTAATCAGAACTCACATGTATTCAAAGATAGCATTAGAAAGTATAAGGCCTGTATGGGTCTCCACGAGGTCCACCAGGTCCTCTGTGGATATGTTATGGCTGTTACTTTTCTGTTTATTTGTGAGACTCTTAAGAGTGGGAGCACATGTATTTCTAACTCTTGCCTGGTGCTGAGACTCTTTCCTTGGGTTGCCTTGTTCAGTATGGATATGAGGGCTTTCATCTGTCTTATTGTATCATATTCTGTCTTGTTTGGCTGTTGTCTCTTGGAAACCTGCCATTTTCTGAACGGGAAACAGATCTGGAGTGGTTCTTGGGGAGAAGAGATAAATACTGGTGCCCTGCCCAGTAGCCACACAGTCTGCATAAGTTTCATATTATTTAACATGGGAGTTCCAACTTCTTTTCTTCATTTCAGTAAACTTTCATTTACAGCTTCTAGTTCACAGAGATTGAGACTATAAAGTAAGCTTTCCATGTTCCTTGGGCCACCTAACATACTCTCTATGAGAACAGCACATTTGTTTGTATGATTGAATTGACTTAGGTATATGGTCACCAAAAGTCCACAGCCTCATTAGGGGAGAATCTTGATGTCCTGCATTTTGTAGGTTTTGATTGATACACAATGACATTTAGCCACCATTAGAATACCATATAGTGCTGTAAAAATTCTCAGTGTTCCTCTTCCTTAACTCTCTGTCTTTCCCTAATTCAGACAACCACAGAATAATACACTTTTTGTAGATCTGACTTTTAAATAATGTCATGTAGGTGTTACAATATATAGTCACCCCACATGACAGGCTCTGTTTACTTGGGAATCTGTGTTTAAAGTTCATCTGCGTCTTTTTATTACTGAATGAAAAGACAGTATTAGAACTAGATAAATTGGTCAATGGCTATGGATGAGCAATGAAATTTGAGGTCTGGAATTTGGGTCCCAGCAAGCACATAGGGATCATCATAATCCCTTTTAACTGCAGCTCCAGAGTATACAAGCTCCCTTTCTGTGCTCTAGAGGTGCTGCTGTCATACGACCAAGCTCCTGCAAGTATATATACATCATTTCAAACAAAAGTCTTTCTGTTAAGCTTTTCTCTGAGTTTTAGCAATTTAAAAGTAAAGAATAATTGTGATGTGCTTTGTGTGTTATTTGCAATTCATTTTAATAACTAAAATTCACAGGGGTCAAAATGAAATGACAGCAGGTAAAAACAAAAGCCACTAAACCGAAAGTTGAAACAGAGCCAGTATTAAGCCACAGAGACGTAAAGTTCTTCCCTTATCACTATTTCATTGTGATGAAGCTTTTATTAAAATTATTCAATGTAGTACCACTTAATAATTTCTGAGTAGAAGTTTTCAAAAATTATACCAACTTGAACAATATGATTTTTACCTTCAATGTGATTGCACTAAACTAAATTATCACATACTCCTGCCCAACATCTTATAAATAATGGTTTCAAAATAGCACTACTCTAATTTGTTAGTTGCATCTACCAGACATATTCAGACATGGTTAATCTAAAACTTAAAGCAACTGATCATGCAGAAATACTCCAAATTGTTCTTCAGAAACCCTTTTCTGCCTATATTTCTGTCTCCAGAAAATACCCTGGACCAGATTTTATAAAACTTTCTAAGCTTTATTTATGTAATTATAATGTAGTTGTTCATTTGCTTGTTGTTTATGTGTCTCCCCATTCATGCAGGGGTATGACCATATATGGAGTTCAGAGAGCCATGTGTAGGGCAGGGGTGTGATCATATCTGGAGGTAGAGAGCCATGTGTAGAGCAGGGGTGTGACCATACATGGAGTTCAGAGAGCCTTGTGAAGGGAAGGGGTATGACCATATGTGGACCTGTAGAACCCATTTCTGTCCTCCTGCCAGATAGATCTCAAGTGAAATAACTCAGCCACAGTGAAATGCCGTGGACCACTGAGCCATTCTACCAGTCCTATAGCAAGTTTTAATATCCATACAGGCGGAATCCTAATTATCACTTATTTATTTTGAAAAAGATAATACTTATTCCTGATAAATATTATATTATTATAATAAGATCTTTTTCTAATTAAATATTCTTGATTTACTTATGCACATTTAACACTGAAATTTTACTCTATATTATAAATGCATATACTTGCTATGTAAGAAAAATCATTCAAATTACATGTACAAATTTGTATGTGATTAAAAAAGCATAATCCAAGCCTTGTGTTGTGGTTTCCTCTGTATTTTTTCAAATCATAATGATTTGAAAAGTAATTTTACTATTGATATTTTAGTAAAATTTACTGGAGTTATAATATAAATTATTTTCCAAAAGAAAATAATATGCAAACATAAAAATTAAGATTATCTAATGTTTTCGATTTATTTGCTATTAGACTTTTTTTGTAAAACATTTCTTAAAATTTAGCAAACATAAGGAGAAATGTCAATGCTAACACACTAAATGGCAATATTAAATTCTTCAATGTTTTGCTGTTTAAGCACATTAATAAATTAATAGATCTATGCAAATAACAATTGAAAAGTTGTAATTTGGAGCTGTTTATGTGGCCTGATGGTGCCCTATTTTCTAAGACACTCCCAGTAAAAACAAAATAACAGTACAACAGTTATGCCAAGGGGGTGGATTGATGAAATGTTGAACAAATATTGTTGAAGTTATTGGCATTAAATATTTGATTACTTAATTGTGATAAAACATAATAGTATGTGTCACTGATACCAGACAATGTATTGAAATTACTTCATAGTCAAGCTGTCACCAACATTAAGAATGAACACACTCAGAAATCATAGTAAACTAATTCAGGCAATGATACTCCAGCAGGTATTTTCTATTTTGGTCTTTTAGAATGAGTATTGAGAGCACAGAAATAAAAATAAAATTATATGATTCCTTTTAAGCCCTGGATTGAGAGCATATTCTCACACTTTGCCAAACTACATATTAAAGTCTTGTTATTGTGAATATCTACTCACAACTGTGGCCTTTAAATCAGTAGCTGTGATACGGCCAGCTCTTCAGTAAACAAAAGTCTCAAAAAGGCAAGAATTGCATGTGTCTCGTTTTCGGTTCTTAGATTTAAATAGATACATAAAATCAAGAGTGTATGACGTGGAAGTTGAAGTAAGCTGTTTATAGAAGTTAGTAATGGGAGCTTGAGCGGTGAGAAAGGAGAAGGGGAGGCACATGGAAGAATGTGTGCACTGCAACACACACACACCAATACACACCAATACACACACACACCAATACACACACACACACCAATAAACATACACACACCAATACACACACACACCAATACACACACACACCAATACACACACACACCAATACACATACACACACACCAATACACACACACACCAATACACATACACACACCAATACACGCATACACACCAATACACACACACACACCAATACACACACATAAATATACACACACACCAATACACATACACATACCAATACACACACGTACACACACCAATACACACAGTACACATGACTGCAAGCTTACCTATATGTTTCAAAAATTTTTAAACAAAATTGACTCTAAAATACTGTATTTTACTGTCTTATGAGTCAATTTCATAATTACTATTAATTTATTCTTGTTATGACTTTTGAACATGAGAGTAAGACATACAAAAATAAAATTACTATGTAGAAAGTTCCACTCGGTGGTGGTTTTGAAGTTATCCAGATTGTATCTCATAAATATGCGGCACTGAAAGATAAAACTAACATTTATTCCCATTTTTCCTTATTTATTCTTATTAGGCTTCAAATCCTGAAAGCTATTCAACCACAGTGGGTTTATGCCCTAAAGGAGTAAATGGCAAAATGTGTAAGAAATCTTTGTGTCATTCCATAATACTGTTTCTCATATGTTCATTAAGATCCCCACCCTTTTGTGCTTTGAGCCTGTACACATCTCTATCATCTACTGCTTGAGGTTTTATGTGATATAAAAATCTTGTACCTGAAATAACTCTTTTTTTTCAAATCTAAAATGTTTGATGCACTCACTGATGGGATATTTTATCTCTGTGTAGTTTGAAGATTTGACAGAGCTGTATGCCATAAGTACAGAATTCCTGATATTTTAAATCAATGAGCGTAGAATAAGTCAGACATTACTTAGATGTTAGGCGGTCAAAACCCTCTGGGACCTGTCATGTCAAGTAAATTTTCTTTAAAGATTGCCTTCCCATTATCAGAAGACTGGACAGACGATTACATCTTAGACTTAAGCAGTCAATGTAAACACACCTATGAGAGATTTTGGACATATAACTTTCTTTTTCCAGTTTTTGAGATTTTAAAGCTTTGGTTTATTTTGAGACATTTGTCTCTCAGACATTTGCTTACAAATCTACAAAGAATCACAGTTTCAAACCCTTCCTTTACTGGCAAACTATAGAAGCAGAATATTACTTTTTATCCTAATCCTTTTCAACTCTCATAATCTGTGACTGACAGTTTAGCTCCTTTTTCTTATCATTGTACTCATGGTTTTTTCAACCTTGATTTCTTACTATACCATCATAACTGAGACAAGAATTTAAGGACACTAACCCTCAGATGCCCTTCTCTAAACAAATGTCCATTTCCTTCTAAATTATAACTCCATTATTTTTTCTAGATTTGTATGCTAGGACTTTATTAGCAATCATTTTGGAAGAAAAAGTTTTGGGAAAATGAAAGTTGAATTTGGCAAACTAAATAGATTTTTGCTGGAGTTGTTCTTCTTCAGCTCATGCAGGAGGTCATGGGAAGTCCAGAGGTTTCAGCTCTACACAAGTAACTGCAGACAAATAAGGAATGCTGAGAGTGGGAGAAATAGCCTTCCTCAGAGAAAAGTACACCAAGTGTTTATCCAATGCCAAATGGGTATCCAAAATCCAATACAACTAGTTAGCCTTGAGGAAAAA
>JAQHUG010000036.1:10792039-10802885 GCA_028555095.1 Dicrostonyx torquatus
TCCAAGGCTCTAGACTCATCTTGGTTGTCCTCCTCAGCTCCTTGCCTGTTTCCCAAAAGGCTGTACATAGTCCTTTTTTTCCCCCACTGTGACCTTTGAAGCTGGTTTATAATAAACTCTTAAGAGACTGTTTATACATTTACTCGAAAAAAAAAAAAAGAAAACCCAATAGTATGTACATTAGGTAAATGAAGAAATGAATGGAAAAAAAAGAAGAATGGGCTGTTCTTGAAATTCATAAAAATATGTTAAATATGTATCCTTCTCAGTTAGGGTTTCTATGCTGTGATAAAATGTCATGACCAAAAGCAACATGGGAAACAAATGGTTTATTTCAGCTTGCAGTTCCATATCATAGTCTGTCACTCAAAGAAGTCAGGGCAGGAACATGGAGCCAGGAGCTAATGCTGAGGCCATGGAGGAGCTCTGCTTACTAGCTCACTCAAGGTTGCTTGTCAACTTTTTTTCTTACAGTACATAGGAGCATCATGCTAGGGGTGACACACCCCACATTGGGCTAGGTCTTCCCACAACAATCAAGAAAATGTACCACAGGCTTGCTCACAGTCCAATCTGTATTTAATGTACAGACTCTTGGGTTTTCTTGATAAAAGCAAAAATGCAGTTCCCATCTTGGAGTTCTTTTCTACCAACATGGGGTGAGACTTTCCAGTCTTTACAAAGCTCACAATGGACTGTGCTCCTCATAGTTTCTCATTTCCCTGTCCAGGTTGTGGCTCTTTTCATTACTGTGTTTTCTTTACATATATCTTAAATGGAGCTTGGAATTTTTATGACACACTTTCTAGCACACAATATGTAGGGTCATAGTTTTACACCTTTAGTACTATGTATTGCCTTCAAATTTGGAAAAGGATGCCTAGTTGTCACCAAACAGGGAGGTAGATAAATGTAACTAACATTGCAATTGTAAGCAGTAAGGGCTGAAGCTCACATAAAAGTAAGTATTACTCTGGGAATTAATTTTCTACACAAACATTTCTTCTACCAAAGCTATCAGCTTCCTAATCACAAGCACTTCATTATTATATATGTAAGAAATATACATATGGGTCCTTATATTTTGAATCTAAAAGGAGTTAAATGTATGAATGACTATGTGGAGAAATGTAATGTTTCTGTCTATACAGATATATCTATCCATAAAAAGCATCTATAAAGTGATATGTTTTTATAATATTAAAATATATGCAGAAGCAAAGCTGAAATATGTTATTTCATGCCTCTAAGAAATTATTTGTAAAAAATATAGATAACAATGGAGAGAAAAGTAACATGTAAATTTAAGACCCACTGCAAAATCTTTAAAAGAAATTTCATATAATGTTTTGCCATCTGCAGCTAAGAAGGCCCAATAACAACCACTGTGGCAGTGTAAGAAGTACCTGAAAAGATCAGATTTGAAGTCATAAATTATCTTTCCTAATTTTCATTCCTTATGTCTTTCTCACAACTAAAGAGGTGAGATTGCAAAATTTTCATCCCTGATCTATCATATGACATACTCCCCTTCTGGTTTGCCCCTTATCTCCCAGTGCCCACAGTTTGTAATCAGAGACTGGTAAACTACTCAGCTATTAAAAGGTGTGAAAAAGGAAATGCCTTGTCTCAGCCAGAAAGAAGAGTTACTGCAAACTCTTGAAGCATGGACTTGGCTTGTCATTCCAGCTGTCTTCATTTGTCTTTCCCTCTCTCAGCAGGAGGATCTGTTCAACCTCATTCTCACCTAGTAAATACATGTTTCATATTTCATCAAAAATCAAGAATAATGAAGCAAAGATAATATAATCAATCAGTCATTCAGATGTTTGCAAGATTAGTACTGCATAACTGCAATTATGACTTGTAAATTTGCTCAAATTGGCAGAAATTTCACTTCAATAATATTTAATTAGTTTTTCCAATCACCTGTACATGATTCAGATGGGAAAGATCTTCCTTTTAAATATGTATTTTATTCATATTGATTGACATGTGAAAATTCCAAAATTGGTTTTCCTGAAATAAGTTTTCAATAGTAGGATATATTTTTAGACTTGTGTTTTATATCATGAACAAACATTTTGCCTACTGATGTTTGTGAATCCAGTAGTTAATATAGATGAGTGTAGAGTTTTTTCCTTACTACATTACTTAATATTCACAGCAGTCTGGTTGCCTTTGGAGAGATTCTTGCAATTTTAGAACCACATGGAAATGTTGCCTGAAGAGCAGATCATGCAGAAATGAGAATCTGTCTTTGGTAAGGAACAGGGAAGGGAAGAAAATGATTATATACAGTAATAGTAAACATTCAGATTCCAGACAACGGAAGTAGATATGGAAACAAAGAGATATTAATTGGGTTTTATTTTTACATTGCCTTAGGCTTATAAAAAATGTAAAGTTGAAACTACAAATCAACTCTTCAACATATTGTTGCAAATTCAAGGTTTTGTTTTTGTTTTTTGTTTTCATTTTGGGTTTTCGAGACAGGGTTTCTCCGTAGCTTTTAGCTCCTGTCCCAGAACTAGCTCTTGTAGACCAAGCTGGCCTCGAACTCATGGAGATCTGCCTGCCTCTGCCTCCCAAGTGCTGGGATTAAAGCATGCGCCACCACTGACTGGCAAATTCAAGGTTTTGAGATTTTATCTCCTCTACGAATTTGTTCAACTACCGATTTCCAAAATTATTCTAAGTTCTGTAATATTGTGTCATCTTTAATTTAAATACCATGTACACTCAATGGTATTCTTACATCACATTTTGACCAGTTGGGAGCCTCTGTAATAACTGCTACCTCATACAACAAGAAGCTTCTCTGATCAAAGTTGAGAGCAGCAGAAACTTACAGTGTAAACATCAAGATTTTGAGGGCAATTTGCTAGCATGAAGATATAGCACAACAGCAGATTCCCTGTTAAGAGCTATGATCTCGCCAAGTAATGGAATTTGACCAGATTTATAGAACCAGGCAATAAAACGTGACTTGTGGAACCTCCTTAAATTAAAAAAAAACTGCTTTAAATTAATCATGTCACTGATATATTATGTTGAATATAGACCAAAGTAGCTCCGTTAAAACTTATTTATTCACTTACAAGAAAGGAAAAAAATAAATCCTTTTTTTCCCTCTACAACCTTCATAGTATCTATTTTTCACCTATTATTTTTATTACTGCTTTGGGAAATTCATACATTTATAGAATATATTTTTCACATAATCAGCCACTTCCACCACCAACTCACCCAGGTTTATCCACTTCCCCCATTCCTAACTTGGTATCCTCTTATTTTTCGTTGTCAATGTTTTCTTTACTTTTGAGATAGTTTCTTGATTCAGCCAAAGCCCTTTGTCGAAAACAACTGTAGTCCAAAAATATGCTTCCAATGTGAATCTGCTTAATCCTAAGAAGGGCAAACTTTCCCAAGGGCTCAATTTAAATTATAGTCAGATGGCTGATTGCAAAGCAAGCTTAGGAAAACAGAAATAGTGAAGATTTTCAGAATGCACAATAGATCATTAAATCTGTCTGAACTACTTTCAATACAATTTGATTGTATTTAAATTTGATTAAATGTAAAATAATTTTCTACTTTCCCAGAGAGCTTCAATAAGAGTACCAAAGGACCATAGCAAAGTGTGTTCACAGGATCCCGCCTATGGGGCCAGGTTGCTCTCATTTCCATTTTTGTTTTTTCACAATATAATTCCAACAATATTCTTGTCCTTTTGTGCTTGGTAAGTTCTGAGCTTCGTTTCTGGATCTTTCCCAAGTGTTCAATAATTCTCTAAGCCATACGTAACAGAAGAGCAACATTACTTATTTATTTTTCATGAAATTATTATGTTACCATCAATGGAAACTTCAAAATCTTTGCAAGAAAATATTCTCCTTACAGAAGCATGTGTTTGTATTGCAGCTTGCCTCAGGGATATCTCTTTGGGGAGACAAACCATAGTTATATGTAGAAACTTCAGGCGTCAGGCTACCTATACTGATGATTAAAAACTTCTTCTGAATCACTGAACTGCCTCTGAAATTGTGTTTTAGTTATTTGATTTAAAGACATTTATGCTACATTCTAGATATAAACACCTCATCAATTATGTGAACCCCAAATAGTTTCTCTATCCTTTTCAATGTGTTTTGTTTCTGCAATTTAATAAACCTAAATACTCTCTCTTGTTTTATGTTATAATGCTAATGTTTCTGTAAAATGCTGCAGCTTAGCATCCAGACCGATTTCACCCTGTAACTTATGATGCCCTTGGACTCATATCAGTCCTTCTGTTTCAACCTTACTCAGAATTAAATTATCACCATGAGTTTGCACAACTGGTTTCTATGTATTATTTCAGATAATTTTCTCATCCCAAATATTGTATGACTTTTCATGTGGAGATGTAAGTAAATGTCTATGCACTCCAGATATGGCACACATGCCAAATGAAATAAATTATTCTATGAGTGTACAAATTGTCAATCAAATAAAATTGTTAGTATTCCTCACAGTAGACCAGTTACGAGATTACTTACAGGAGTGTTGATTACTCAATGCCAAAATTACATGTCAACCTATAGTAATATTCCAATAAACAAAGCTTGCCTGAATATCAGAAAGCAAACTTAACCACCCTAGCCAGCCATATACAGACCAGGCAGTGGTGATAAACACATTTAATCCCAGCATCCATACTAGTTTGCTATAGAGGCCAAGCGGTGGCGGGGTACCACCAGTTTCATACCAGCGCTAGAGAGGAATATAAGGTGTGATGAGACAGATACTCACTTTTTTTAGTCTGAAGGTTTCACAGAGGTAAGAGCTCTAGTAGTTGGCTGCTTTGCTTTTCTGATCCTCAGCTAACCCCAATATCTGTCTCTGGGTTTTCATTATTTGTGTTACATCCAGCTAGGAGACACAGAAACGGCATCTGGATGGAGTCCGATCATTCCTGCAGCCCTCACTGCTTTGTAGCCTGAGTAAGGTGCCTTGTGCATCTTGCTTCTCACAGCTTTCCTGACCTGATTAAATTTGTTTACTTCCTGAGCTTGCTACAGCAGTGAATATGGACCTGTGAAGGAATCAGTTTCACTGAATCTATCAGAAAAGTGAGGGTTTGATATTGTTCATCTTTAAATCATCTCAATGTTGTGTCTAATTATTTAAATTGTCATCCACATTTAGAATCAACATTTTAATTTATTCGAAGACAAAATTTTCTGGTTTTTATTTCCTTCACTTTGAATATATACAGTAATTAAAGAAAGATAAATTTCAACTATCTGAGTTTTTCAATTAAATAACAAGTTTATATACTCTATTGGTTATGATTACCTTTCCTCACAATGTAGATTCAGGGATATTTGAATCTTAGGTATTATACTTTAAAATAATTTTCAAGGCATTTTAGTTTTATAAGGGTTCATTTTCTTTAAGCACACCAGAGTTTGCATGCTACATTTATATACTGATAGCTGCTCGTCTTGTACACAATGTGTTTCTATAATTATTAATTCTGTTAACATATTTAACAATTGCTGTCTGCTTTCAATGGGATCTCACATGGAACCAATTAAAGCTAATTTGTTTCTAATTTTTATATTTAATTTTCTTGTCTTCTTTACTTGGAAAAAATCTGAGTGGAAGAATCAGCATGGATGTGCTTCTTTCATAAATAATAATTATGGAAAGTTAAGAGATTTATTGCAAGTTCATGCATACACATACTTTTATCTCCATTATATGCCTACATCTTACAGATTAAGTAAAAGTGTGCAATAGTTATCTTTGTAGAATTGGTTCACTTTATTTAAATATAAGGAATTCCAGGTCTAGCCATTTAATTGAATTGACATACATTTCTTCTCCTTTAATGTTAAATAAAACTGCCCTGGCTAGCTTGTTTTCTTTGTATATTTACTTGTTGAGAGCTTCAGATCTTGACTGTTTTGTATGGTGTGGTCATGAACATGGCCTTAGATACTTTTCAATCACTGTGATAAAACACTAAATTCAAAGCAAATTGTATAAGAAATAGTTTACTGAGGGATTATCGTTCCAGAGGCTGAGTCTATGACCATCTTGTCATAGAACATGGCAGAAGTCCTGTAGTCATGACAGTGGAGCAATAGCAGAGAGCTCACATCTTACAACACAGCCAAAATCAGACAGAGCTAACTGGGGATCACATGGATTCTTCAAAGCTTTCTTCCAGAGATACATCTCCTCCAGCAAGGCTGTACCTCCTAGTTCTTTCCAAACAGTTCCACTAGCTACAGAACAGTTATTCGGTACACAAGACTATGGAGTTATTCTCACCCAAACTACCACACATTGGCATGCAGATAATTCAATACCAATGTCCCTCACTTGCTTTGTTATAGTACCAAAATTATAATGACTGGGACAAAATACAGAAGCTCTTTTTCTTTTCCAAATTTGGGAAACTTCCATAACAATTTCGTTAGTAATTGGACTGATTCACATTGACTCCAGTCATGAATAACATTCATTTAATTGCATTATAAAGGATTTTTCTTATCTCTTATCTTAGAACTCAGCCTATTAAATATAATGCCTTACAATGTTTTCCATTTATAGGTTTTAGCTGAATGTAAGTCTACCTTTTGAAAAATTTCATTTTCTGATAAAAGTTTACTACAAAAATCCCCCATCTCAGCCATGATGTTCATCTGAAGACCCTCATTTAGTGAAATGAACACAAGTCCTAAGGTACCCTGACAGCACTGAGTATTGTAAGCATAGTTTAATGGAATATTCTGGTGGGAACATAGGAAATAAAACTTCAGAAAGAATCATGTGCAGTGTAAGGCTAGTTCATGTTCTTCGGGGATGAACAAGCCCTCTAGCAAGAACTACGCTAAAGGATACTCATGTGATAGTAGGGCTAGCAATCTGCATCTTGTCGCCCAATCATGAGAAGATGAGTAGAGTTGCACTTAAGGAAATGTGATGACTTTGCTCGGCAGAGGAAAGGTATGAAAACCTTTCAAGTTTCAGACCAGGAGAGTACAGGTAACAAAGTAGATAAAGCTGCTAGAGACCCACTCCTCTAAAGAGAAATCTGGTAATCCTGTACTGAGACAATAAGAAACAGTCCTGGGGGAAAAACCACACTCCCTGGATACCCTATGTTGAGAAGTTTATTGAACAGAAGAGAACCTAAGCTGAATATTTTCCTGTTCATCGAGAGCAACTACCTGGGAGAGCTTTCCTTGGGTCTTTACACCACAACTTATATCATTATGGCTCACAAGGGAGTCAGGCTGCACCCTCACCAGGTGGGAGAGGTTGCCAACACCACCAATGATGCTGATTCTGAAAGCATAGATGCTGCAAGTTTGAGTGGACCAGGGACGAATGCAGCAGTGGGGAGCAGAGTTGCAATACTGAAGAGAAGCCTATAGAAACATTGGTGCAAAGCTTTGAAAGTGAAACCTCAGTTTCAATGAAGACTTCAGGACAATCAAGAGGTCAAGGTGGTGGGACAACTACCAAAGCAAGCTGTGAGCATGTACTACTGCCTGCCTAGTATTAAAAACCCTCTGTATATCCTATGTATATATATGTATATATATGGAGAGAGAAGGAGGGGGCTACCCAAACCTTTGAAACTAGGTTGGCTGCTTGAGATGTCATCGATGTCAGAAATAGATATGCAGGATTTGTTGTCTTCCCTGCTGGACTTGAGTTTTGCAGTCCTGGGACTGCTTCTTGGTAATCTTTGTTCTTTTTTTCCTTCTACACTAAGAATGCTTATTATTTGCTATTGAATTTTGGAAACATGTGGCTTGTTTTTTTATTATGAGTTTAATTGTTTAAAATGCTAAAGACAATGAGAACTTTTTAAATTAGACTGAGACATTTTATATTATAGCATACTTATGAACCCTGTGGAAAAAAGGTTGGAATGTTGTGTCTTAAATGTGATGTGTTTGGATATCAAGTTGGTAAGAAGTGGATTTACAATTTTTAGTGTTAATTGCCTACTCGAGCAAACCTAGAATCAGTGGGTAGACAGGCTTTAAATGCTTCAAAAGCATGCCTGTGAGGATGATTACTGGTTTAATTTGAGGTGAGAGGAACAACCACTTTGGGTACCAACATTCCTGGACAGCACGCAAGTAGAGAAATCAAGAGAGCTGAACACTAGCATAAAATAATTGCTATCTGTTATTTAATGTGCATTTAATGTAACTACCTCCTTCAAACTCCCATTGCCTTCTTTACTCCTCAATGATGGGCCACAACTTGGGCTCATAAGTCAACTAAATGCTTTTTTGACTTACATAGTTTTGTAAGGGAATTATATCACTGTAACAAAAACAAACAAACAAGTAAACCAAAATTTAAGACACCTGACAAAGGAGACTAGCTTACAAAGTACCTTTAACTATGTAGGTTTTAGCCAATTTGGATGTTACAGTTACTCACTGTCATTATGCCCAGATCACGGAGATCACACAAAGCCAACTAGCAGATCAAGTCCTGTATGTTAAAAAAAAAAAGAGCCTTTATTCTTACACAAGTTTGCAAATTTAGACTCTCTGTGTGTGAAAAGATATGACGCAAGTGAGGAAAAAACATGAGACACGAACAAACCCACTTAGGAGTTTATTAGAGGGTGAAAGTGTATGCAGGCCTGAGAAACAGGGTACAGAGACAGAGCAAAGTTGGCGTGTCCAGCTTTTAAAGGCTGCCTTGCACATGTGCACAGGGGGTTTGAGTAAGTATGTCATATGCTGATGACACAGATGACAGGTGACCCACGCATACACGCACATGGGGTCACGGGGGAATCTTTGTTCCCAAGGGTCTGCCTACATGTGACTGCTTTTAGGACCCAGAAGTGCAGCCTTATGAGTTGCTGAATAATTACAGTGTGTCCAATGTTTTAGAGTGATGGGAGAGCCCTGAGATCAGTTGGGTTGAGTTTTTATAGTAACAAAGTTAGGCCTAAGGAACTTTTAAGGTTCCTTATTGATTGACTGACATTGGTGTACTGATTTCAGCCACATAAGGCTGATACCTCCAGGTTCTAGAGGTCATGCAGGTACAGACAAACCCTCAAGTAGAAGTGCCTAATGGCCCTCGGGGATGTTAAAGGGCCCTGTGTGATCCACATGCCTGTATGTGTGGTTACATCCACGTATGACTCAGCTAAGCCCTTGCGTACATGCATAAGCCCTGTCATATGCATGTGACCTAGTCATATCACCCCCTGTGCGCATGTGCTAGGCAGATTTTAAAAGCTGGACGCACCATCTTCCTTCCTATCTCTTTCTCTGCACTTATGGTGTCCAATAATCATCTTTGGAGACTTTAGGTTACTGCTATGATTTCGGTGTCTCTGTCTAATATAATATACTTTTTAATCATCATTTTAAATGCCTTATTTTGTAGATCTCTGAAGTATGAGGGCTGTTTAGGTATATCTGATCAGAAAAACTTTATTTTTAGTTACTTGTTTTAAGTTTGACTTTGGAAACATATTCAGGGGATTAAATAAGTTTTATCCCAAGTAATTAATTGTATCAGTACTTTAAGGATGATGATTAACTTGTGTTTCCTAACAGTCTATAATAAGTTAGCAGCTTTCATAAGACTGGAACTTTATTTTTGTCTGGTTTAGCCTTAAAAACATAATGGCTTTGACTTGAAGCTAATATAGAAGCTAGATTAGTCATTCTGAGGGGGAAAACAGAAGAATTTTTTATCCAACCATTAATGTTGCCTCTTGAGAAGGCAAGGTAAAGATCCCAGGGCAAAATGGGAACAGGAGAGAGCCTAGGGTCTAACATTGCTTTTGACAAGTTCTAAGGCTAGGCACTGTGGGCCCATATTTCATACAAGATATTTACAGGCAGGCGCTCTGGCCATGCTTAATTTCCAAGGTAGCTGCAAACCTGCCCAAACAAGCTAGCCTCCTGATAAAGGCCAGGATGTGTGGCTCCTTCTCCTTTATTATTATGTAGATTGCCTGGGAAGAAGTGTTCATTGCAAGGCTGGTGACTTAAGTTGCAGGTGGATCCGGTATCCTTACATCCCCCAGAAAGAGTATATCAATGAGTATCCACCTTGGTTTACCTGGGGAATAGAAGGTGTTTTGTATAATAAATGCGGGTAGATCTTCAGGAACGGATCAAGCCTGAGATGCCCTTTCGAGATGACTGTGTGAACTGTGTCTCATTATTTCTCATGCCTCTGTACCAGTCAAGTTAGAGAAAAATAGTTTCTATGTTGGGGTCACGGACGCTGACAAGGCACTACAGCCATCTGTTTTGGAAGATCCACAATTTCCTTTTGCCAGAGATAAGGAGAGTGACACCCTATTTAGGGAGTAAGAACTTTCTCCAAGGTCCCTGATGGAATGGAGCTTTATCTGAATGCCTTACCTTGAGAAAATGACTTTGAAGCTCTATCTCTGTTAATTATGAATCTCAGAAAACAATTTTCAACTGAAGTTTCTCTTGTATCAATACAAAAATATTTATATGACTCAGTTTATCCAAATACCTTAGGCCCAAAAAACTAATCAAAGACAAGGAGGCTAAACATATATTTTTGAGCCTGAATATAACTTGAATAAGGAGATACACTTTTTATACTATAAGCTAATATTTTTAATGCTTTGATGTTTAAAATAGTTTTCCATGTTGTAGTGATCCTCCATTATAATTTTTTCATTGTTATTTTACAAGTGCAAATTTTGCAAATGTTATGAATCTCGATTCAAACATCTGACATGCGATCCTAGGCTACCTCTGTCCAACTCCCAGAGGATTGAGATCCATAGGCTTGGACACTTTTCCAAGTCCCC
>JAQHUG010000036.1:10865634-10882531 GCA_028555095.1 Dicrostonyx torquatus
AAAAATGCTTAAATTAAGAGCAGTTATTAAGGCAATCAAAGCGATTCTGAGAGTTGGTGACCACAACAAAGAGAAAACCAAGAGCCTTTTGACAGTGCAAATCACAGACTGTGTGCTCTGTAAGGATCCCTGGCAGAGGTTGGCTAGAGCCGCCAGTGGGAAGAGTCAGTGCTCAATTGCTCAAATGCACAACGGGTGTCCTATCTGTACTACTCTTGAGGATATATCCAAAGTATACTTCATTTTACCACATGTACACTTGTTTAAACCTGTTTACTGCTGCTCTATTCATAATTGCCAGAAACTAGAAACAATCTAAATGTCCATCAAGTGATGAATGGATGAAGAAAAATTGGGATATTTATAAATGGAGTATTACTCAGTTGTTAAAAAATGACATCCTGCATTTTTTTGGAAAAAGTAGGGACCTAGAAGAACATCATCCTACGTGAGATAATACAGACCTAGAAATACAAAATAAGCTATGTGCTCTCTTATATAAAGATACTAGCTTTTAAGTCAATGATAAGTAAACTATAAGACATACAACAATGGAAGATAGGTATAGGATGAGGTGCTGGGGAGAGAGGGATGGAACTCCCTTGGAAGGGGATATAGAATACATAGCTATGTATGGATGAGGTGTAGTGAGACATGAACTGGAGGATCAAATCGGGGAAGAAATGAGAGAGGAGGCCAAAAGAGAAAACACAGGGAGTATAAGCTAAAACAAAAGCCTTATGAGTGGTCATATGGAAAACAAAACTTTGAAAGCATGTGTGTGTGTGTGTGTGTGTGTGTGTGTGTGTGTGGTCAATTTAATAATACATATTAAGTAAATATGATGATATATTATATATATAATCTTAATACATATGAAGTTCATCTAAATGAAATCACCAAATAATGGGGAGATGCAATAATAACTTGACATCTTTACTCACCAAATTAAGCTTTCAGTACCAGGAATGGGCTATATCTTATCTACTTTTGGAGGGGGACCCATGAGAACTCCCTAGGTGTCCTGGCTATTTCCTATTTTATTGTTTACACAAACCGATGGTAAGGTGTTGCTGAGGACAACACCTACACAACTCATATAACATGGAGAAGTTGAACTGGTACCTACCTAGAGTCTTTACTCCCACTGACTAGTGTTTGTATTACTGGAAAGCATTCTACATATTACCAAAGAAGAAAGGTAAATACAAACCCAGCAAAAATCCTTTGATAGACAAGAGTGACCTCTCTGTAAGATTTGCTAGAAGAAGCATGGCACAAAGCTTGTGGAAGTAACCAAACAATTCTGAATAAAGTTCTATACCATGATTTCCAGTGCTGCTCTATTAGTCAAGTACCTGAGACTAGACAAGGGACCTATCCAAAGCAAACACTATGGCTCTGTTAAAGGAACATAATAAAATAACTTCTAGAAACATTGCACTATAATTTTAAAATAGTTATTGCTCAACAATCACCAGGAAAGTCACCTGCATTAGATGAGAACCAATAAAAAGGACCACAGCCAGAAAAATGCAGAGAATGAGAGAGCCTTGAAAACTGGCCTAAATGTCATATTTCTATAAAATCTCTTGTATAGCAGTCAGAGATCCCTGCAGAACAGGACGGAAAAATACAGCAAGAACCAGAGGAGATGAAAGACACCAGTAAAACAAGGTCTCTTAAACATACTATCACCTGTGCATATATGAACTCACAGAGACTTTTGGCAGCATGCATGGGTCAGCATGGCTTAGCACCAGAAATGAGCCTCCGAAACTGAGAAGAGAAGTGGACCCAAAACCCTATCCCTAATGCAAAATTTTTCTGCAATTGATAAGTATTCACAAATGAAAAACTTGTTTTTTCCAATAGAGTCTCAATAGTGATTCAATTGCAAAAAGAATACCAATTTGGTAAAAGAATGCCGCTTTAGTCTCAAAATGTTTTGTCAATGAACGTTTTTAACTTTACGGATTCTTTGGGTGTATATTATAGTTTCTGGTTTTGGGGGATTCCTGTGTGTGTGTGTGTGTGTGTGTGTGTGTGTGTGTATCTGCTTCCGTATGTGTTTCTTGTCATTTTTACTTTTCTTTTTCTTTTTTTGTTTGTTTTGTCCTTTTCTGATTAGTTTGTTTTTTATCTTATTTTGTTATTATTACTTTTATGTTTGTTTTCTTTTAAAGGAGAAACAGAAAGGTATGGATTAAGATGAGATGGGCAGTAGAGAGGAATTCGGTGGAGTTGGTGGACAGAAAACCATATTCAGAATACATTGTATGAGAAAGTATTTGGTTATTTTATCGATGCTGCTGCCTCCATAATTGTTTTGTTTTGTGCTGATCAGTCAAAAGAACATTTCTTGGGATGGGAATTTTAATGAATATAATTTTAGAAAACTGATTTCCATCCAATGTCGAATCATTCTCATTGCTTACATAACATTTTCAAATTGTATTTTTTTTTTTTTTACAAAACAAATGGACTGTTGATGTAGAGTCATTCAATTTATAGAAGTATTGGCCAGATGCCTATTCTCATTACTGTGTATTATGATTCTATCTTTCATTTTTTTCTAGTCTTTGCTAAATGGAGAAGTCATTATTCTTTTTACAACTTAGTCACATTCTCATTACCACTCAAACCAATACAAGTTGATCATCCCGTCCCCTGGTCCAGGGATTTCCACTCATGTGTGCTGAATGAAATCTGGTAAAAGAATGTGAAAATGCCCAACTCACTCCTTCAAAGTTCATCTGAATTCAACATTTACTAAAAGTGAAACAATTCTGCAATTTGCTCAATTAAACTTTTTTAAAATAATTATTTATTTTACACACCAACTGCAGTTCCTCTTCCCTCCTCTCTTCCTGTTCCCTGCTCCCTACTCACCCCCATCTATTCCTCAGAACTGGTAGGATTTAATTTTCTTATATTTATGTGAAATATAGGAAAGAAGATATTCCATTCATACTGTCATAGTTTCTTTGTCCCTTTGCTTGGTTTTAGATGAGTGTGGATAGAAATATTGTGGGAGCAGATCTTGATGCAGCAGACTCCTAGAGAGCAGGGTTTAAAATCATGCTCTTTAAGTGTTCTGAAGTGCAAGTAAATGCTTAATTAATATCTCTAGACAAGAGTTCTGTTCAGTAGCTTCATAATTTTTCAGGGTTCTTTACATTCACTTAATGAGTTTGCTTCATCTTGGAGGCACAGCTTAAAGAAAGCATTGGTGGAAACAGGATTGTTAAACACATGGGCATACTTTTTTCAAAGGAAGGAAGAAGGATGCCTGTTGACCTGAATTCTTTACTATTCTGGTAAGAGAAATCTTCCACCTAAATTTCAAAAAAATCTTGAGCATTATTTAAACCCCAGTTCTGGGCTTTGTCTCTCAGTGTATAGAACTCATCCTTGTGAAAGAGAAACAGCTGGGTGGTGGTGATGCATACTTCAGGATGCAGTGGCAGGCTGATCTCTGTGAGCTTGAGACGAGCCTAGTATTAATTCCATGTCAGTTAGGGCTGGTACACAGAGAATTCCTATCTCAAAAAAAAAAAGAAATAAACAAAATTAAAAAAAGAAAGAAAAGAAAAGAAAAAAAGAAAGGGAATAGTGAATCATGGTGTTGCAACCTCCATCAATAGACTCCTCCTTCATGTGTATTAAAAATCCTTTGTCTAGGCCCTAAGATGATCACTGTTCCCCTGGCATAGAACTCATTTTTATGATAAAGATCTCAGGTATTTTGCTTTAGCAATGTATTTTTCAAGGCAAACAGAAAGATCCCCCAGCCTATTCCGATGTTAATAATGTCGAGAAAGTAACAGATTTAATCTGAGTGATGGCATTACATGCCTTTGATTCCAGTTCTCAGGAGTCAGAGGCAGTGGATCTCTGTGAGTTTGAGGTCAGCCTGGTCTTTAGAGTGAGTTCAAAGCTATGCAGAGAAACTCTGACTCAAAATAAAAAAAAAGAAAAAGAAAACAGATCTAATAAATAGAAAAAGAGACATATCATAGAAACACATTTGGGGAAAGTCAGAGTAGGAAGAGGCAGACTGATCAAAAATGACCACATTAGTGAAGTTTTCACACTTATGGAAATGAGCACATGCCATGTTTTCAGAAGCAGAGGACAAGCTAACATCTCTACACGTTTTTTTTTTTTTTCTTGAAGAACACAACATTACTGCAACATCAGAAGAGGAAACAATTAAACACACAAAAGAAGAGTTGTTCACCTCATCCTAATATGTTGTGTAGGTACAGAAAACACACATAGAAGAAAATGAAAAACCTCATTCTGTTTATTGAGTTTACTCTATACAAGATGAGATCTATGTTACCTACTTTAGAGTTATATCTCAAGGTAGTGACCATATAGTAAAATGTTCATGAACAATAACAGTCACTATTTCCATACAGAAATATCACATGAATGCAGGTTTATCTCAGAATTCTTTTCTACAAGTCGGTGTTCCTACAAGTTGGAGCAGGAGTAAGCTCCATTGTTTGTCACAGATTATTTTTTTCTAATTTTGTTTAAATTGTTTTTTTGTTTGTTTGTTTGTGGGTTTTTTTTTTAAAAAACCATGGTTTAATAACCATGGAAGATGTGAGTTGAATATGTGGAGTCCACAAATTATTACCAATACACTAATTTCTCTGTAAAAGTGAGAGCAGCATTTAGACAGGAAGAGCACATCTGCACTCCTCACTAGAAGGGCATCCTTAATTCGTGGCTAAGATTTGGAGAACTTGTTTTCTTTTTGGAATCTACTAAAGGTTATTTGCTGGATTAAAATTTTATCTTATCTTTAAACTTTTCTGTGTTTGTTTATTTCGTTTTGTTTTTAGTTTTTTTGTTTTTGTTTTTTTGTTGTTTTTGAGATAGGGTTTCTAAGTGTAAACTTGACTATTCTGGAACTTGCTCTGTATACCAGGTTGGCCTCAAACTCACAGAAATTCACCTGCCTCTGCCTTCCCAGGGCTAAGATTAAAGGCATGTGTCATCACTACTCAGCTTTAGTTCTGTTCTAAAGAGAGATTTGTCTAAATAAATGAAATGGCCTAATAAATAATTGAGAAATAAGGGGTTACACTAAACAAATGGTGTGGAATGATCAGATCCACAATCTGAAATGGATAGTATAATTTACTCTGAATAATACTGAGACTGGAATTCAAGATGATATATGTGTGATGAAGAGGAAAATTTGAAGAAAAAGTTAAAAATTGATAAGATGTATCTCTGAAGAATCTTGAGTGTAGGAATGTTCAAAAATTCATTAAGTTATGGAATTCCTTTGAAGACTTCTAAATCAGGCTTTTTAGAAAAATTTGTGGAGGTATTATGATGAGGAAATTCATGTTATTATTCTTTTTCATATCATGCATGATATGTACCTATGGTTTCCTAGTGTAGTGACGGTGAAAGAGGAGTTAGTTTCTAAATTTTAAGTGATTGCATCTTCTTTTCTTAAGTGCATGGGAAGTTACGCCAACGCTTATTGGAAGGTAAAGTAGGAAAATAAATGATGGATAATTCTAGTAAGAACTTGGAGAGGTGGGAAGCAAATGATCCAGACAGATGACAAGTGCAGACACCAAATTCCATCAAGTAAGAGCTTCTTTCTATTCAGGCTGTGAGGGTCAGAGGATTATCAGCATTATCTCAAGTAATCCTCCAAACTCTTCAAATTAGAAAGCTTGCCCTTTAAAAGATGAGGCTGGGTTTGAAAAGTATTGAGATACTTGTTGAGGGTCACAGAACTAATAAGCTGTAAAATTAGGAAACAGAGGGGCATGATGACATGTGTGAACGCTGGAATCTATAACATATACTTTGTGAACACATCGGCTTTCTATCCATTTCAGAGAAAAAACGGAAGCAACAGAATCAGGTAACTGCATATCGGTGAGGACACTGAGTTAGTTCTATCCAAATCTACAAACGCATTACAAAGTTAAACCTAGACTGTGGCTCTTCCCACAACATTAAGCCTGATAGGATTCACATATGAGTATACAGAGCCTAATTACGGTTAGGCTTTGGTGGTTTTAGGTTTTAGATGTTCTGTGAAATCGCTTTAATATACTCTAAAGTGTCTCAATACCGTGGCTAATATTTAAACTATGTATCAATGTACTATGGTTCAATGTCTAGAACTTTCAGAAGGTATTAAATAAGAGCAGCTTTATATTCCGCCCTAAACTAAGTACCACATGTCCTGCTTAGTTCCTCACGGTACACTTTCTCATCTTCGGCACGGCTTTTTTATGTTTCCCATCCTGCCTAGCACTGAATCATTAGACAGCGCGCTAGTTTGTGGAATGTGGAAGACATGATGCTGCTATCTCAGTCTAAGTTTGCCAGTTCTCCCTCCTGGACCTGCATTTGTTTATGGATGCTAGTTCCTGTAATCATGGTACTAAGTCTCAGAAGAGAGGGAGCCAAGTAGTACTTTTTCCTAGGTTACTTTGTGCAATTACCTGCTGTCCAGCCAAACCTTCCATTATGAAAACAGCATTATTATTCTCTCTAGGTGAAACTCCTAGCCTTTGATAATGTTCTCTCTCCGTGACCCTTCTCTGAGTCTTTCTCTTGATAGCCTTTTTCCTGAGCAAAGTGTTTATTTGAACTGTCACATTAGAGCGTTGTTGAGTAGTTAAAAGGATATGTGATCTGAGAGCAAAGTGTTACAAAGATTCGAGTCATCTCATCCACTACATGAAAAAAAAAAATTCCATTGATTGGAAGCTAAGTCACAAGTGAAGAAAACTTTCTTCTGTATTTGAATAGTTGATATTGTAGTATATATTTATTACTGCTTAGGTGCCCTAAAATACTGTTATTTAAGGCCCAGTAATATTTCCCATGATCAGATTTTTACACTCTTAATTTGAAAAAAATATTAGAAATTTACAAGCACATTCTTAAATATTTAATTTGACTTCTGTTTTTTTCTGTTAAATTGCAAATAAATATGTGCTTGGCAATTTTTCTAACATTGATTACTGTAAAATATTTAAATGAGAGATTTGCTGACAGAGTAAAATTGTCAGAAACCTTTTGCCTGCATATTCTTGTTTGAGATGCCCTTGCTGCTTAGAATTCTGACACAGCTTTCATTTTTTCCCTGTTCATAGTCTACCTGACAGGACATAAATCATAGCACTTTTACACATCATGACTAAGTTTGTTGGAGAAGTAGAAGTGATATTCCGGTTACTCATTTATAAAACTGCCTAGAAAGGGAGATTTATTGAGAAGAAATCATGAAAGGACAAGAGAAATGTTAATAACTGGATCTTGGCAAAACAAAGAAGTCCTTGAAATGCTCACACTTGAAATAATGTATTTTAACTTTCTCAGGAGTATTTTGGTCCCAATTAAGCTAGTCTGTTATGACTGAATTTTAATTACTATGGACGTTTATTCTCTGGAATTTCAGAACTTGAATAAAACTTCACAGATCCATGAGACTTCCCCTCACACGAAATTACAAAGAAGGATTCCGTTAAACTTAGAATTTCAATTAGCAAGTTAGAATATGAAGCTTTCTTCCTGTATACTACTTCTCTTGAACTAGATAGAAAATGCAGACTGAAAAACTGGCAGGTGCATCATATATTCAACATTATTCAAACAACATTTGAGAAATTAATATTTTAGGTGATTTTTTATTTTTAGAAATATGATCAAATAACTGTGAAAATATAGATGAAGACCTCTTTTTCAAGTTAAAGTTTTCATGTCATATCTATTTTAATTGGAAGTTTCCTCTTAGAAACTAATAATTTGTACACTTCAGTTACTGAATATTTCACCCAGCGCCAGGCAGTTTCTTTCATCAGTAGTTCCACTCATTTTAAGGATGGTTTATTAGATTTTATTCAACCTTTAATTCACCTCCTTTTTGAAGCTTTTTCTTATGAAATGATGGTGCATGACTTTCAGTGTAGACACCAGGTGACCTTGTAGCTCAGGTCACTGAAATTCCTACAAACCAAATCCCTTTCTACTTTGATGTTTACTATACACTCATGGTCTATGGTAATTTGAATGCTAGGCCATAAAAGGAGTCTTACCTATCATGTAAGTTTATCTCTTTTCTGTTTAATTCTGCCTGAACGTGCTTTATGTACAATGATAATATATTTGGTTCTTCATGATTGCTCAATTTCACTGATAAACTGAACCTTTTGTCATGATGAAATATAAATCTCCTTATCTCAGGGTGAATTCCAACATTTTTGATAATTTTCATTAAAAAGAATGATTTAATGAAAATTCAGTGTTACACATTTCCATTTTTTATTTAATCTTATGGCATTTGATATTTTTTAAAGTTATGTCCTCTGTTTGAAGAGAATATATAATATCATTTAAAAACAGTAATTGATTACTCTTTTGATCTTGGAGTCCATATTTCATACAAATTGTTATTCTTCTTTCTATAGGTACATTTATTTTCTTTTAATTTGTGGTGTACTATCATTTAAACTTACATCATTAATACATTTTTGAGGTTGTCAAATATTCTCTAGTTTAGCTTGGATCCTTGTATTTTCTTATTTGTTACACTTTAGAATTTTCATCACTTCTGCTGAAGGCTGAATCACGCATTCCAACTCTTTTTATAATTACTTACCATAAACACTATGGATTTACAGTTTACATTCACAGATGTAAGAAACTGAACATGACAACCTGATTTCATCTGCTGTTAACTTCTGATCCTCCTTTCTCTGCCTCCTAAATGCTGAAATGTTACTGATATGTGCATCACTATGCCCATTTTATATGGTGCTTCTGATTGAACCAGATTCCTGAAAGCTAGGGAAGCTCTTTCCTATTAGTATTTTTTAATTAAAATGTAACTTTAGTGCTCTTGAATTTATTTATAAACTCTATCTCCTAAATTTAGCTTTCCTAAAAGTGGGAGTGGGTATGCTTCTGACATTTTATCTATTCTTGAAATTCTTTTCCTCTTATTGGGTTTCCTTAAATAAGAGCTCAAGAAGAGGGCCTTTACATTGTCATACAGTGTCTTTTTTGGTTGCTGGTTCTTGGAGACAAGCAGAGGAGGCATGGATCTGGGTAAGAGGGGAGGTTGCAGGAGGTTGGAAGGGTGGAAGGAGGGGAAACTGAGGTCAGGATTATTGTATGAGAAAATAACCTGTTAGCTAAATGTCCTTTCTCTGTCCTATCCTGTTCCCCTGGACCGGTTTCCCTCCTGCCCACCCAACCTGGTAGCCATTTATTAAAGAAATCATTTGGAGACTTAATATTAATTATGATTGTTTGACTGATGACTTCAGCCTCTTACTGTCTATCTCTACATATAAATTAACCCATTTCTAATAACCTGTGTATCACCACATGCTCTGTGGCTTAGCAGTAATGCTCTGGCATCTTACTCCTCAAGTGACTGCTTTTGTCTTCCCAACTCTGCCTTCTTTATCCCTGTCTCCTTTTGGAATTCCCACCTAGGTATGTTTTGCCCTTGCATAAACCAAACCAGCTTCTTTATTAACTGATATTAAGAAAACCTAGTCACAGAATACAAAGGGGTGTCCCACACCAATAATTTATTTTCAATAAAAAATAATACAGATATTTCTAATGCATAGACAATGCATTGAAGATGATATACTCAACTTTGAAGAGTCATATTAAATAAAATAATAAATGTGTTTTTTAGTGTGCTTAGAAATTGAAAATGTAAACAGTTTTAGTTTCTGAGTATTTATTAAAATTATATTTTAAAAACTTAAACATGAGCCAGGCGATGGTGGCACATGCCTTTAATCCCAGCACTCGGGAGGCAGAGGCAGGCAGATCTCTGTGAGTTCGAGCCCAGCCTGGTCTACAAGAGCCACGACAGGCTCCAAAGCCACAGAGAAACCCTGTCTTGAACAACCAAAAAAAATTAAACATGAAAAATACTGTATTTTAAATTTATAAACTCACTATTTAGTAAAGGAGAAAAAAACAAAAACAAAATGAAAATAAAATGAACAGGTTAATGTGGACCAAAACTAGAATTTGAGAGGCTAGGGCAGAAGAAACAAGAGTTCCAGAAAAGTTTCATCAACAAACAGATAGCTAGTATTGCAAATTATCTCTAATAATCTAATATATATTATATTGTAATGCATAATACATTAAATACATGTAATACAATCCAAACAAATAAATCCATCAGAACTTAAAGAAATTGTGATGATATAATATAATGAGAAAATTAGCCACAGTACCTGTCATTGATGTTCTCTTAGCCTTTATTATGTTGTGAACCTATCTATGAGGATCACATGGTCTTCATGATCAATTGTGGTTTCAGAAAATAATTCATAAGGAAGAAATATATGTAGACATGTGTTTATGGACAAAAATTGTTTGATTTATTTCTTTTTTTTAATAATAGGAAAGAGTAGTGTAAGTTTATGGTTAGAGTTAAATCGTTAAAGTACCTTTGATAGCTACAGATTACACATCATCATTTAACGTTCATCTTTAAAGTTACTGCTCTACCTTATGCTTAAGTATCATGTTACTATGTCACTCAGAGCCAACTCTTAAAGTTTGGAAATTTTCTGTTACAGTTTTAATCTATGTGAATTGAAACACTTCCTCCTTCACCCATGGGTTTGTGGATTCTTCTCCTTGTCATGCCAATGACTTCTTCCATCTTCAGGTGGTATGTGTATATATATATATATATATATATTCCATGCAGGTGTCTTCATTCATAATAGANCTTCAGGTTCCTGCTTCAAAGAAGACACTGCAGGAGACAGGGAAAAGCAAATGATGAACTTTGTCAATACAAGACTGAATGATCCTTCACCTTTCCTGTTGTACTGAAACATCTGCCAGATACTTTTAACTTCTGAGCCATTTCTCCAGCCCCAAAGATTATTTTTTTTCACAATTTTACACATGTATTCACTGTATGTGAATACATACCATTATGCTCTGTAATCTCCTCTTCCTGTAGTCACCACAATGTGAGAATGACATGATTTTATTTTTAAATAAAGAATATTACTTGAGACTACTTTATAAACCTAGGCTAATGTCCTTTATAGATCACTGCATTCTTTAGCAAGTAATTACGAGGGCTTTCTTCAGAAAATGAAAGGTGTGTATATTTATTTAGAACAAATAAGAGAGACACATCCTGCTTTCTAATACCTGAAATGGCAATGATTAGCATGGCAGGGTGAAGTGAGCACTCTCTAAACAATTTGTTCTTAGAGACTCCATTGTTATCAGTGGTCATGGTGGGAAAGTTATGAGATTCTTTAGCATCTCTTCACTTGCCTCTGAAAAAACATTGCATGGCAGATCTCTGCCCATAGTAAACCATTCTAATTATCCCACTGAGCTCAGACTACAATCAAAGATGATTGAAAATATCCCTGGAAAATTTACCAGATGTGTAGAGATGGCCAAGACCCAAATCTACTCCTGCCTGAGACCGTAATGTTTATTTTTTCTTCCTGCTATTTTAAGGTAGTAAACATCTCCATAGTGATTATGTTTGCCTGGCTCATAGTAACCACTCAATCCACCTTAGCGATTTTCTGAAGTAAGTGCTTCTTTGTTGCTACACTGCCTCTGCCACATGGAAGCACATTTAAAGAATGCAATAATTATTTTCTGTAATGCAACCTAATTTACTGATAATTATTAGTACATTTGAAGTGAGAGAAAGAATGAAAAATCTCTACTCACTACGTGTATGTAAATATTGGTTGCAGTATTCATATTGGGTTTTATGCAAACATATGTTTGCTTATTAACTTAGATTTTGCATGATAAACTGTTTTTGCTTCAGATACAGGAGAAGGCTGCAGGAGAATGCTTTGACAGGAAAATCAAGTGCATTGTAAGAATGTCAAATTAAACATATCTGTGGGTGTGAAGGTTTGAGAGCACAGAAAACGATGAAAGAGAAAGAGGAATCAGAACAAACTCATTAATTATACTTACATTTGCATTTTTGGGATATTTTAGATTGTTTTGAACAGAGTACTTCTCTGATTTGTGTTTTCATGGATATTAAAAAGAGTGCTGATAACTTCTCTACTAAATGAACTCATTTTGATCTGGACTCTGCAGAGAAATCAAAGAATGGTGATGTGAGCAGTTCACTAAGGAATGCAGCCCAAGTTCATAGCCAGATGTGAATTTGCAAAAATCTGCACCTGCCGCTCTCTTATTGAACATGGCATAGAATTGCACAATTTTCATTTGAGTCTCTAAAGTAGTGTAGCAGTGCTGACATCTGGGTTACAGAAGTGTCCAAACCAATTGTAAAATACAACTTCCTGATGGAGAAGGTGATTATAAGGAGATTCATCTTACTGCTTACATGTGAAACATAAATGGCATGAAAACATGAATTGGCTGCATTTTATTTTTCATTATATGTCTAAAAGATAACCAGAAGTTCAAGGAAAGTTGTTGTTATTGCTAGTTTTTCTTAGAATTAAATTAGTTAGTCNAAAAATAATACAGATATTTCTAATGCATAGACAATGCATTGAAGATGATATACTCAACTTTGAAGAGTCATATTAAATAAAATAATAAATGTGTTTTTTAGTGTGCTTAGAAATTGAAAATGTAAACAGTTTTAGTTTCTGAGTATTTATTAAAATTATATTTTAAAAACTTAAACATGAGCCAGGCGATGGTGGCTCATGCCTTTAATCCCAGCACTCGGGAGGCAGAGGCAGGCAGATCTCTGTGAGTTCGAGCCCAGCCTGGTCTACAAGAGCCAGGACAGGCTCCAAAGCCACAGAGAAACCCTGTCTTGAAGAACCAAAAAAAATTAAACATGAAAAATACTGTATTTTAAATTTATAAACTCACTATTTAGTAAAGGAGAAAAAAACAAAAACAAAATGAAAATAAAATGAACAGGTTAATGTGGACCAAAACTAGAATTTGAGAGGCTAGGGCAGAAGAAACAAGAGTTCCAGAAAAGTTTCATCAACAAACAGATAGCTAGTATTGCAAATTATCTCTAATAATCTAATATATATTATATTGTAATGCATAATACATTAAATACATGTAATACAATCCAAACAAATAAATCCATCAGAACTTAAAGAAATTGTGATGATATAATATAATGAGAAAATTAGCCACAGTACCTGTCATTGATGTTCTCTTAGCCTTTATTATGTTGTGAACCTATCTATGAGGATCACATGGTCTTCATGATCAATTGTGGTTTCAGAAAATAATTCATAAGGAAGAAATATATGTAGACATGTGTTTATGGACAAAAATTGTTTGATTTATTTCTTTTTTTTAATAATAGGAAAGAGTAGTGTAAGTTTATGGTTAGAGTTAAATCGTTAAAGTACCTTTGATAGCTACAGATTACACATCATCATTTAACGTTCATCTTTAAAGTTACTCCTCTACCTTATGCTTAAGTATCATGTTACTATGTAACTCAGAGCCAACTCTTAAAGTTTGGAAATTTTCTGTTACAGTTTTAATCTATGTGAATTGAAACACTTCCTCCTTCATCCATGGGTTTGTGGATTCTTCTCCTTGTCATGCCAATGACTTCTTCCATCTTCAGGTGGTATATATATATATATATATTCCATGCAGGTGTCTTCATTCATAATAGAGTGTGTTGATAGGATTATCTACCACCAATGTTCACAAATCATGCCATTGCTGAAAGATTGAGCAATTTTGAAATGGTGTAGAACTTTTCATTGTCTCCAGTAAGGAATGAGGCTGGCCTTCAGATCTATCACCTCCCTAGGCAACTTGGAACAAAATCTCGGTGTCCATTTGCCTCCTGGAGATTATCTGGAAAATAAACTTTCTTCTGGGCAGTGCTGTTAGTACCTCTCTCATGATAGAGATCTCAATGGCATTCTTGGTGCAAAATCTTATATGAAGATGAACATGATATCAATGATTATACTGAACATCTTTGCAGATTTTTAGTTCTTTGATGATTTATATATTATACATGGGAATTTTTTTCACTTTGATGATATGTTAAAATTCAATATTCTTCTTAATACTAAAGACCATTATTCTTGCTTTTAATCAGTCTAATAGAATATGGAATATTCTCAATACATTAAATTTCTTTTATACCATGTGACATATTAATGCACAAACTGTATAGTTCTTATTCCTTCGGTAATGCATGACAGCAAATTCTTTTGTATTAGCCATTATAAAATTCTACTTATGTGTTGATAGATATATATTATGCAGAGAAAACTTGTATTACTCAAAAAGGTTTGTTACTTAAATTCCTCAATTGATGAGAGAGGGAGAGCTGGAGGAACTGATAGTATTTTCATGGTTCTTTTTAGAAAAGCTGTAATGTTCCTTTGTAAAATCAGTGTATAAGTTATTATGTAGTTTTATCTTCAACTACCGATGGTGCTTAATTAGTATGTACTTGCTGACATTCAGAATGGCTTAATTTAGAATGGATTGCCTTGTTGCAGTATCATAAAACTTTAAGGGCACTTTTATTCAGTAGTTTGTTCATGTCAATGAAAATGGGAGACGGCATTACTATCACCAGCACAGGTGGAGTAGAATGTGAATGAAAGGGCAAGTTTGGCTATTGAACTTTATCTGAAATTCAGAATCCAATTATTTATACTAGTTATATTAGTTAAACTCCATTTTATTTCTTCATAATGAGGTACCTAGCAAGGACATGATTTTAATCAAAAGCTTACAAATATTGGGTAAGAGAGACTGATCAGACAGTAAGATACAGTTTTGAACAAACATGACCTACATAATCATCCTGGCATGATGAATGTGCTTCTGCCACCCCAGTGTAGGGTGGGGTTTGAATAAGATGGTCCTGGAGGTCTGCTTGCTGTCTCCCTCTCTCTTCCACCTTGGGCCTGCACTGCATGTTCATCTGCAGTCTCAAGTATACATATACCACACTCATAAGCACACACACAGAAATTACAATAATAGTTAAAATCTTGAAAATAGCAGGTTCAATGAACATCTGAACTCTCAGAGACTGAGGTAGTATTCACAGGGCCTGCACAGAGCTTGGATTCGTGGGGACCCAGCTGTGAGAGAGGAAGTGGACACATGCCCCCTTCGCTAATCACTAATTCTAAAACTCTCTCCATTAGAAAACCACTTTTGAACCAAATATTAGTTTTCTTCAACAGATTCTCACAGAGAATACAAACCAATCCTAAGGGCAGTCCCAATGTCAGGAGTAATTGGCCANTCTTCTAGAATGACAAGAAAATTAATAATTTTTCTATACCCAAGTTATTTATAAATATATGTATTTGATATTTTATATTTGTTGACTTAGAAATTATACAAAATACAACTTTTAAAAGCTATTTATTTATTTATTTTTAATATCCCATTTGTAATTTCCCTTCCATCCTCTCCTCCAAGTATTTCCCCTTTCATCCCTCTGTCCCCAACTCCCCAATATACTTCTACATTTTTTTCTGTTCAGGAAAGCACAGGCAGATCTCTCCTGGATAACAATAAAATATGGCATGCAAAATTTCAGAAAGACTAAATATGTTCCCATGTATTAAGGTTGTTCAGGGTGACCTTACATGAGGATTAGGCTCCCAAAAGCCAGCAAAAGAGTCAGAGACAGCCCCTGTTTCCACTGTTAGGAGTCTCATAAGAAGACCAAGCCACACATCTATAACACATATTCAGAATGCCCAGTTCAGTATCATGCAGACTACCTGGTTATCTGTTTATTCTCTGTTAACCTTTATGAGCTCAGGGTAGCAAATTCTGTGGGGTTTCTAGTGGTATATTTGATGCCTCAGGGCCTTACAATCCTTCCCCCCTCTCTTCAACAGGATTCTATTCTCTGCCTAATGTTTGGCTTGTGTCTGAATATGTTTCCATCAGTGGCTGGATGAAGACTCTTTTAACTATTGGGCTAGACACCAATCTATGAGTATAGCATAATATCTTTAGGTATAATTATACTGACTTGTTTGCTTTTCCAGTCATGTTTGGTTTTATCCTAGGTCTCTGGGTCATCAATTCTATGGGTCCTAATGCTCCTGGCAGTGTCAACGGTGCGTTTACTCTCCAGACTTGAGTGTGAATCTAGACCAGTCATAACATTTCCACCTTTGAATATAAACAAACTTTTATAAACAATATTTGGAAATATAGGCATAGTTCTCTAGACTACTTCCTTGTGATTGGTGGTGCTGTTAATCAGGTTTTTTATGGTGTATTCTGTTGCTAGGTTCATCTCAGTCAGCCGTTGAGTGAATACTTTGGGGGGTGTTCACAATGATCTTTCAGGGTGTTTTGGTTCATCAAAACATATTAGTCTAGAAGAAATACATAGGTTCTCATCCTCTATGGAAACAAAAAAAGAACCTCTTTTCTAAAGCAAGATATCATTAGACTCAAATTCTGAAGTCAAAATACCTTTATAATATACATGTTGGTTTATCTTACCAGCCCATATAATGAAATATCTCTCTGTATGTAACACCTTCACATTCAAAAAATTCAAACACAATAATATACAGAATCCAGATTCTGTGTATACTCCATCTTTACATGGATTTTTCTTAGTTTATAAAATTTTATTATTTATTTCATTATCTTATCTCTTTTAATCTATGACTGTCTTACTCTGTTTCTTTCTTTTCCTTTTTTTATTGTTAAAAGAAAAATTTACATTTACTCCCCTTGTTCCTGGCCCTCCCACTTCCTCACTACCCCACCGCCCTCCCCCTGCTTCCTTAAGATGGTGCAGGATACCCTGTCATATGGGAAGCCCAAGGCCCTCCCCCCTCTATCTCGGTCTAAGAAGATGTGCATCCATATAGAATAAGTTCTTTTACTT
>JAQHUG010000036.1:10888501-10904399 GCA_028555095.1 Dicrostonyx torquatus
TGTGCCAGGTTTCTCCATGACACCACATCCAGGCCCCAAACCCTTGCTTTCCAGTAGTCTCTCTCAGTATCCCCACCATCATCCCACTCAACCTGATCACTTATGTTCCCGTCCCCACTTGCCCACAGTCCATTCATAAAATAAATATTTTAAAAATGGACAAATGTATTAATTTCTTAGCCCTGTGACATTTTTGCTTAAATAGAATATCTAGTCATCAGAGCATGTAAACAACTTACCAAAATCTATGTAATAAAAAAGTAGAAGCAAAAATATGAATATAGGATGTTTTCTTTAGAGTTGACATCTCTCCTCATTTCAGGCTATATTTTTACACATTGGAAAATTCAGCAGTTTTCTGAAAGATCAAAGATCTAACAAGAAATTTTTATTCCTTCAGAATCTTGTTATATCATCGATAGAGGAGTATAAAACAAAATCACATATTTGAATAAGATCATTATTCATTACTATAAACCTTGAGAATGGAGAACACTGAATAGTATATGTATGAGGTTGCATATTATTTCTCAATATTAAATATGAAGGTTCCAAATAATGAGTAGTATTCAGTAAAACAGCAATGTTGAAATTATAAAAGATCAGTTTTTCACAACTAAGTAAGAGTATTGATTGCTTTGTTTCATTGGTAGCATTTATACCATCTTCCAGTACTATGAAAGGTGGCAAATGCAAACAATCCTTCCACCTCAGTTTGTTTCTTCGGATACCATGACGGAGTAGTTGATATATTCAGTAATTGAGTCTTATCCTCAACTTGTAGAAAGTAACCAAGCTTAGAGCCAACAACCTGTAAAGTTTGTGAGGTTGCCCCAGTGATCAAAACTTTGGAAAGAGGCTTCCCATGTGTGTAACTGGATTACTTTTTAATCTAAAAATATGTTTTGAAGAGGCACCGTCCCACTGTTACAGAGAACATCTACTTAAACTTCTCTCACTTATGTGTTTGTAAATATTTTAAGAATCTTATAAAGTAATGGTTTCCATCTGGTGCTTTCAAAGGTGTTTGCTGTTAGATATTCTGTCCCTATGCTCTTCTGTCTACATTGCCAGATGCATCTTCATTTAATCTTTCTTGAGGAGGACTTTACAAAAGAGAATTCTCTATTTTCAATTTTTATGCGATGTTATATTTTAAAGGATTAGTTTAGAAATGACAACTGTCATTTCATACTAGCTCTAAAAATTTGTGATTTTTGTTGTCATTTTAAATGAAGAAATAGAGATTATTTTACCATAGAAAGCTGAATTCACTGGTTCAGTTTTCTTCAAAAATATTGTGAACTAATTATTACAATTATGATTTAAATAAAATTCTAGCATACACTCTAACTGTAATTTATGGCTAAAATGTTAGATAGTGTCTCAAACTCCAGTCTTATAGTTAAAATATAAATCTACATATTTTAGTGAAATTTAGCTGGAATGAACAAATGCTATGTATTGTCTTGATTAATATTCTTTATTAATTGAAGTTCATCTTGGAAAAATCACTTTTATGTGCATGATAATCATTATTTATTTTATATTAGTTTATATTATTAAATGCATATTCTATCTTTTTTCTTTTTAGCATGTATGTATGAGAGTGCATTTATGTTTTCAAAAATATGCAAATCCAATCTGCTAAATCTGTTTTTATTTATGTATATTATGTTTCAGGAATGACTACTCTGTATCATACAGCCAACAAACGACAGGCTGAGTCTCTTCCCAGCAGTCATTAGTGGCCTATAATTCCTTCGTTAAGGGTAATATTCTGCTAAAATTATGCTATTGTCATTTGCTTCTCAAGGTCTGATATTTGCCATTTGTCTTTGGAGAGCTTTTAAGAGATCGCAAAGAAAACCATGTCTCTACTAGGAGGGACCTGAATGTGAGAAAAAATTCACTAGACTTTCTGATATCCATGTGTACCATTCTACTCAACAGGAATAGCTCCAGTTAGTTCTGAGTAATGGTATGGTTTCAGGGCCCATCATCACCTTCCCCTGGCCTGGATTTTTCCCACTTATTCCACAAGTTTCCTATGTTATATCACTTTGGTTTGCTTGATTTTCTCCTACCAAGTTAGAAATTTGATTTAAAAACATTGTGAGTGGATAACAGCAATTCTCATTACACACTGCTGATGTCATTGTGAAATAAAACACATTGGGCAGTTTGTAATGACACAGTTAAACTAGACATAAATATAACAAACCAGTAATTCTAGTCATAGCTTTGCATTTACAATTGGTCTATTCACTTAAAGAAATGCCCAACATCCTTANAAACAACACATCCTTAGACTCAAATTTTAAAGTCAAGATACCTTTATAATATACATGCTGGTTTATCTTAGCAGCCCATACAATGAAATGTCTTTCTGTACTTAGCTAATTCACAGTCAAAAAATTCGAAGAGAACACAATATTCTACATAATCCAGACTCTCTGTTTATATTTCATTTTTATGTGTCTTATTATTTTTTTTACTTTTTAAATCGATTACTGTCTGTACTCCATTTCTTTAAAACTTTGTTTTAATTTTTAAAACAATTTACTTCTTTTCTAACTCTCTATAGTCTTTAACTTTTTCTCCCAAGCCTATGTGCATTTATTCAAGAATGTGACCCATTTAGAGGCCTATATCTGTCTGGATCTTGTTTTATTGTGTATCTGTTAGCCTTTTCTGACTAGGACAGCTTTTTTTCTTAATTTTTATTGAGCTCTATATTTTTCTCTGCTCCCCTGTCTACCTCTCCCCTCCCCCATCAACCCTCCCCCAAGGTCCCCATTCTCCCAGTTTACTCAGGACATTGTGTCATTTTCTACTTCCCATGTAGATTAGATCTATGTAGGTCTCTCTTAGTGTTCTCATTGTCGTCTAAGTTCTTTGGGAATGTGTTTTTTAGGACAGCTTCTTAAAATGTTAAGCACTTCTTAAAAACTTAAGCAGTGTCATTGTTAGGGGAAATTCAGCATTTCCTGCTTGTTTTGCCCAGTCCAGCATTGCACAGCTTCTTGCCTTCTATGAGAGCCATGCACACTGGCCCATCTCTAGGCTTACAGCTGGTCCATATTGCTATTAAACAAGCCATAGCACACTGCTCACAAACCCCATCCAAGTATTTGGTCTCCTGAAAGAGCCAGAGGCTCAGCTGGCAGCAGACCCAGGAAGCTGGCATTTCACAAGGCCCAAAAGCTGAATCAGGAAAATCTCTCTTAAAAGAGCCATGCCTCTTCTTCTTGTTTCTAGCAAACAGGGCCCACCCAAGAAAATTCTGCTATCATCTGCTATCAAACCATGCTTGACTCTGTAGTCTTTTCTTTGTAGGATTCCTTTTAAGCTCTCCCAGGTTTTAAGTGGATTTTAGTTAGCCATGTTAATGCCAATTTTTAGTGCAGAGGCAGCTTGTTGGTTCCTGGCTACTTAGCTCCAAAATAATCACACAGAAACTGTATTATTTAAATCACTTTTATTTTATTTTATTTAAATATTTAAAGGGAAACTTTAGTTCTAGCTTCTTATTGGCTAAATCTTACATAACAATTTAACCCATTTCTAGTAATCTGTGCATTGCCACGTGGCTGTTGTTTACTGGATAAAGTTACCAGCGTCTGTCTCCAGTGGAGGCTACATTGCTTCTCCCTGACTCAGTCCTTCTTTCTCCCAGCATTCAGTTTAGTTTTCTTCACCTAACTAAGTTTTACCCTACTATAGTTTCATCACTGAAAGTAAAAAATTCAATATAATTGTAGCAGCATTAGAATGGCTATTCTACTAGAAAATCATTGGAATGCAGATTTTAGGTCTTAATAACTTTAGTGTATGATTTTGTTTGTTAGTATTTTATAATAAAGATTTAATTAAAAACATGCAGAATAACTAGGTATTCAGTGTCAGAGAAATTTTCACCAATAATATACACAAAACATTTATTAGAAACTACCTCATGGAAGTAAAATACATTGGTATAAATAGTTTTTGGACTATGTCTTTAAACATGAGTCACATACTCAGTTTCATTAGATGACATTTATTCTCATAAAAGTATTTGGATATTTAACAATGCAATCTTATTTTCAATCCTTTGACTTCTCTCTGCCTCTATTAATAATAATTAGAATGATAGTATATAATATTATTCCATAGTAATATTCTGTCTATATGTGTAGAATACTGCCTAAAAAAGTTGATCACTATTGAAGAATTATCTCAGAAATAACCCACTAATCACCTTGATATATTTGCTTGTTCTATGTTAACTTGATTAAAGTTAGAGTCATTTGAAAGCAGGGAAACGTAATTGAGAAATGCCTCTTGGTCATGGTGTTTTATCATAGCAATAGTAACCCTGACAAATCAGTTGACATAGCCATTCTTGTCTTTTATGTTCCCAAATATCCCCTTTCTATACAGATCATAAGATTTTAACATGATTAATTGCTATTTTGTCTCTATTGGGATAAAATGTAATCTTTATAAATCAGTATCTTTCTATTAGGATGCTTAGCAATTATTATAAAGATTTATATTTAAAAATTAATTTTCCCTTCTGTATTACTCTTATTTGTATTCACATGCAAAGAGTCATAAGAGTTTTACCTTTCAGAACTACAAACGTACATCATCTCTATTTCAACGCATATTTGTATACAATAGTTCAAGCTAATATCTATCAATATATATGTATCTTCTATGAAAGACACTAAAGAAAGGGTTTCATATGGATTCATTTGGTTACTGTAAAACCAGTGATCCAGAAATGTATATTAGTCATTTTGACAGTATCAGTGTTTTAAAAGGATGTTTTTAGTACAATAAAAAGCTGAAAAATACTGTAGCGAATATATTAAGCTAAAGTTTTTCATAAATGGATTACCTATATGTGAAATTCTAAAGTATAAAACACCCTTCTTTTTCCCCAGATGTGTTTCTATTACCCGATCCTTTCTTTTTTCCTCTCTTCTTCCTTTGACTCCTCTCATTCATGCTGTTTTTTACTTTTTATTAAGCCATGCTTTGTACTAAATATAGAATGTTCTGAACCATTTATTAATAAATCCTAAGAATGAGTGATTCCTTCTGAACATATGCAAAAATTTGAAGCAAAGAACAGAAAACATACTTTATAGTCACACTTTAGGAAGAAGGGAAAAAAAGTCAATGGTGGATGAGCAATATTTCAGTAGTGTAGAAATCACTTGACAACACACTACACAGCTGGAAGAAAGCTAATTATTAGATTGGGAAATAATTTTAAAAATTTTTTTTGTGTAATATTAATAGATGTTGTAAAATCCATCAATTAAAACCCTTATATTCACTGAAAAAATATTTCTTCAGGCTTATAGTAGTTTTGTTCACTATGAAATATTGGGGTCTAAAATTTTGTGATATGTAAGTTGTTTCTATATCTAATTTTTATTTTTCACATCTTTGTTGTTGACTACAGAAAGCTCTTCTTTTACAGAAGAGTAGAATATATTGTCTGATTTTTATTAACTGAATAAATTCAATAGTGTTATTTTTGAAAACCTCACTAATTGGGTTTGCCTTGACATATAATATCAATATGATAAACCTTTAAAAATTCTGGACACAGATAATCATGTTTTATATTTAATAAAATTACTTTATTATACTTTATAAAACAAATTTATCCAGACACTGCATTTAATTTATTATGCCAACAGTTGTTAATGTTTTCAAAGCCACATAGTTATTTTTTAACAGCAAAAAATTACATTAAAACACTGTATTCACACAACATATTGACAACAAAAAGGGCAAGCAAGGTGTTGGCAAGTCACATGGGTCAAGAAATTGGAAAAAAGATTGAGGGCTGTGCTACAAAGAAGATCAGGGCTTATGAGATATGAATTAAAAAGATAAACTCATTATTAAAACATGCATCATTCAAAAATGAAATAATTATACCTAATACCTTGTATACTGATTTTAAATGAGAAATGCAAGTGATTCCACTAATCAATTAATGCATTTTATTTTAGGTATTAAGATATAATTTTAATTATAGTATAGAAATAAATAAACTCCCTTCCTTCCTTTCCTCTATTATTTTCCCAAAAATTTCGTAATTGAACATGTGCATTACGGCTCCACCTCACCCCAATAAGTTGTAGGGCTGCTACGAAAGAAAGGTCAGAGAAGTGTAAGACAGTGGATGAGGAAAAACATTGTAAAATACTGTCTTCTGGACATGATATGGCATAAGGTCAAGATAGTCAATAATTGCAGAATTGATGGAGAAAGAGACCATGAAATTCCAAACACTAGATGAGAAATACTGGCAATTGAAGGTGGTTGAGGCAAGAGGAGTCATTTTCTTTGTGTCAGAATGCTAGTATGTTTCCCATGCCACAATGAATGACCCACACCCATTAATACATGGGTAGTACTGGACCAGACTCAGTGAATGTGATATATTCAAAGAGGAAGCAGTATGAGGGAAATCGGATATGATTAAACTACATTGTATATGTGTATAGAATTCATATGTGTGTGTGTGTGTGTGTGTGTGTGTTTGTGAGTGTGTGTGAGTGTGTGGTAGAAATAAGTAAGAAATTTAATAGATGTTAGGGAGCCTTTAAAGGGTATCATTTGAAATTCTAGAACCATTTTGTGGTAATATGTTAATTTTATTTTGTGAAAAAGCTTCCCTGAAAATCAGAGAGCAAAAGAACCACACTGGTAAGCCATAGAGACAAGGCAATGGTGGCACACATCTTTAATCCCAGTGGCCACACAAATTAGCCATAGAAGGTGGATGGTAGTGGTGCACCCCTTTAATCCCAGCACTAGAGATTAATATAAAATGGGAGGAGACAGATATCAGACTCTGTTTTATTCTGAAGATTCTTTGAGGCAGGATTGCCATTTCAGTCTGAGGTAGAGGAAGAACAAGTGGTTGGCTGCTTTGCTTTTCTGATGTTCATGTTGAAACCCAATATCTGACTCTGGGTTTTTATTATTCATGCTTCACCATTTCTGTGAATTGAGAAGCAAATACTCTCCAAGACAAAAAAATTAAGGCAATACATTGTTTTCAGCAATATAATTCCTTGGCAATATTGATAATTTCATTCATAAAAGCAAATTTAGGGATGGCTAACGTCATGCTAGTGCTATAATAAAAACGTTTTAATTGATATCTTCTGAAATTCCTGGTATGGATATATGGATACATTCTTTAGAACTGTAAGTGACAGTTTTTTCTCATAGTACAACACAACCACACTATGTGGGAGTCAAATATGACAGAAATGTGCACAGTACACCTAATCTTCACCCAGACTCTGCTTGTATAAATGAAGGAAATATTGCAATGAGTTACATAATGAGTCAGTCACAAAACTTTCCTGTGAGCAAATGGCCATCCATCTCAGCAAAATGTGCCAAGTGAGACCATTCCAGCAATAACCATTAAGACTCAGAGCAGAGAAGCGAAAGCACACCACAAAGAGAGAGAGAGATTGGCTCATTAAAACTAAATTCACCTTCCCCCACAGGATACTCTTGCAATTCTCTGTAATATGGAGAATTCTGGCTGACATTTTCAGTAGACATTTATAACTCACTTCCTGGATGAGATGCAGAAAGGGATGGGTGCTACATACACAACGGAAATTCTAGACTATTTTTTCCTGTTTGGCAGGGAAAAAAAACCCAACACCAATGAATAACCTTAACAAAAATTGCTATTATATTTAACATGCATTGCCTTAGATTTTAAAAAAAATTTGTAAATCACTCTTAAACTACATTTTAATCAGACATATTTCTTGCTCAAAAAAAATTCATGATTTGCACATGGATTCACAGTATTACTGACAGTTCATGACTTTAATATTGAAAACCGACTCTAATAATAGGGTTATGGGTAGTGTATATACCAGATATTATGCAATGTGTAATAAAATTCTACATTCAGTTTATTGTATTATTTCTTGACGATATAGTGGTAGTCCATTTCTAACAATTTAAAATATTAGTTAAAAAGCATAATATGTATATTTAATTATTATGTATTAGTTGAACAAAATAATGGCTTATATATGAGTTTCTCATGTAAGCATTAAATATAATTTGGTAGTATTTATCATGTTATTTTGCCCTCTATCCTGTTTTTACTTTTGATTTTCTTCTATTTTCCTAATATTCTTAGGGTGTTATTCCTTTTTAAACTACACATATGAGAGAAACCTAAAATATTTGTCTTTCAGTGTCTATCGCATTTCATGTAACATAATAACATTTAGACTCATCCATTATCTTGTAAATTAATGAGCTCCATTCTTTTTTGAAGTGGAAAGCAATAAAGTAAATATAGAATATTTTGTTAATATACTTTTGTTTCAATAATATCCAAGCCTGATTATTTCTTTTGTTGTCTCTCATAGTTTTGTAATAAATATTAGTATGCTGGAATCTAGAATATTCGCACTTTCTCTCTTTCAGACTTAAGCACTAGGATTATAGCTAGAATAGAAAATATTAATATTTTATACTATTGTGCTAACCAATTGAAATAATGTAGCATGGACGGGTAGCTCATGGTAATGTATGGTCATATAACAAAGTTATGTTGTACTTTCAGCTTTGTAACTTCGAACTGTCAACTAATGAGAATAGTAAAACTCTTGTACAGACACATCAATCTTAAACTAAAATCCTATAATACTTCCAAATTGTGAATTTAACAATTTACCTAATAGAATTTGTTTCTTATAATATTACAATTGATTTTGTTTTGCATGATACGGTTTATTCTCGAGTACTTCAGGTGTTACAAAAAGGTTTTATCTACTACTTATGCAAGTATAAAAATTTAAGAGTAATATTGACTTAATTTCCATTCTCACTTTACAGATGGTGGCTAACAGTAAGTAATTTGTGTTAACACAGAAAATGTCATTTACTCTTCTCCATCTCTATTAGTTATTAACTGATTAAAAACTTTAGTATGCATAGTGAGAGAGGTGAACAAACGATTTCAACCCTCACTTAACTCACTTTCCAAAGTCTTTTATTCAGTACCATATTATATTTTTCTCTCCTTTTTCCACAATGTTCTTTAAAAGCACAAAGTTCCTTTGTGATTATAATCTATTCTAATTGAATACTATAGTTAAATTATTAATTTATGTTTTAGTTTCCTAGAAAAATTTAATGCTACTTTATTGAATAACACAATTTTCTTTTTGTATTGTATTTTTTTATTTTAATTTTAAATTTTCTGTATACTTTCTTCTAACTTCATTATCATTGTTTGCAAAGATTTCTTGCCAGATATCTTTTTCAATGGTTTATTTATTTTTTACTTCCAACGTATTGGTGTTTGACTTAAATGTATGCCTCTGTGAACATGTTGGAACTGAAGTTACAGACAGTTGTTAGCAGCCGTGGTGCTGGAAATTGAACCCAGGTCTACTGAAAGATTTGCCAGTGCTCCATCTCTCCAACCTACAGCATGATACCTTTTAACACACACAGACACCTCCTTTTTGTGTGCATGTCACAGTTTATTCTGATATATTTTGCAGTATGTCACCCTCTTTTTAAAAACCATTTTCCTCAGTTCTTCTGAGAGCTGACTTATGTCATACCTTAAACTTTAATTCAAATACCATCTGCATTAGCTTTTTGGGGATGCTTTAACAAGTTGAGTCAAATTTAGTGTCTTTACATCAGTTTAACCTCCCACAGACCTGAGGACTATAATTCTGAAATTACAGCATCAGAAGTGCTGAAATTTCTTTGGGAATTCAAGAGACAGTCCAGCCTTCTTGCTGCTCCTAGTTTCTGTTGGGATTGGTCGTTCCATCTCCTGAGATGACTCTGCCCATGTTTTTTTACTTTGATCGAATGTTAACCATATCTAGTTAGGTTTGAGCCTAATGACCTCCTACTAATTATTTTTACATTTATAAGAAATAATCTTTAAAAGCTACATTCAAAATTATAGGAGTTGGTGTTTCAGTGAAGTCTTTCCATGGAAACAAGCTCTAACACTAATATTGCCTTCTGTTAAACATATGCTCACATAGTAACTTTATTGATAAGTTTAATTAATTGTTTGTTATGTATTGTCCCCCAAATAAAGAATTAATTGCAGAAGAATGACTTCATGTCAAATTGCTCCTCTTGATTCTTAACTGTAGTATCCCCTCAAAACACAACATAAACAAACATCCTATGGATGACTAACACAAAATTATTATAAGTATCTACTATTTATTTTTAAATGTTGTTATTTCAGTAATATATCATGTGAAAAATATGTGTAACATTTTCCTTTTACCTTGGCTTTGTAAGCCAGGGCCTATATTTAATGATTAGTCAAGGTTATGTGAGTTTCTATCCTCCCTTAAAAAAAAATCCAATAGAACTTAAGTGCAATTCAGGAATGAGTCTCCATTACATTAATGTAGCACAAAATCCAATTTTTGGCAAAGTTCCCAGGCAATTGGGGTTACAAAGTCATCTTATCCTCAACATTTATGTATAATGGCAAACCCTGAATCATGTTGATATATGACAACATTGCTGAGAAGGTCAAGCCTTTCTCAAAGACGCTTGATTACTTCCACAGTCAGATGTCATCTATGTGCTGCATAATCATTATATTAATTTTAAGGAAGGTAAATCATGGGGGTACAACTGAAGGAACTCTAAAAACGTCAAGTTAAAAGTGGATATAATAATCAAAGAGATGCTACTTCATTAATAATTTAGTAATTTCTTCATAGTTTCAGTGAACCAAGACACAGATGTAATTTATAAAATTATATCACTTTGAAAATCCACATTTCACAGGTGAAAGTTAAACTTGAATATATTAGAACTTCACTTTACATGACATTTAAGAATTTCAAAGCATTAGTACATTAAATGTTCAAAAGTAAACAAATTATTCATAATTATTTTAAATTATGTCAGTTTTATATATGGCTGGTATAAAAGAAATAAATTGAAGAACTTATCTTTAATGTTGTTGGTTTTACTTAATGCAATTTCAAATGGAAATATTTAAATCAGTTTTATGGTGGAAAATAGGTAAAAGAAAACATTGATCCAAGATGGAGGAAATTTACTAGAAAGATTAAAACATAATTTATTTTCTTCAGTAAGGGGAGAGTATATTTCCCTTATACCTCTAATAAAACCTTCAGAATCCATAATTGATAAAGAAATAAACAACAATAAACAAACAAATAATTCAAAAGAAATATGAAGAATATTTACCGTGGGAAATTCAGTGAAATAATTTTGTCTCTAATTGAAATGAAGTTTAGTTGCATTAGGTTCTCAAAGCTTGCCACTATCAACATTTTGGTTGTATAATTGTTCTTTGTGAAACATTTGCTTCAAGGTTCAGTAGCATTCTGTTCTACTCATTAACTTCAGAATGATAAACCTACCCTTTTTCTGCTTGACAAGCCAAAATATGTCCAAAATTTTGCAAACATTTGTTGGAGTGGTTAGAAATAGGAGATGTTTCCATGGTGGAGAACTACCAAAACACAAATACAACCAAGCAATATCACTGCTATTTTACAGCAGTAACTTACAGTCTTATATCTCTCAGGCACTTATTTGAAATATAATGCCTTAGCCAATTGGATAAGGAAGAACAAACTTATTATTAATTTCAAGAAAATCATACAGACTGGTGAACTAAGCAGAGCCCTTTATGGATCTATCCTCAGGTATAACGACATAACAGAAAATATGTACTTAACAATAATAGTTTTGGAAATTTTTAAAATTTTTTGCTTCTTATATGAGAAGAGAAAATGGCAACAGTATTAGCCTCATTATGAGTAAGGATATTTTAGAGTAAATTTCTTTGTCATCTTTAGAACATAAAAATAAAGACTGAAAAACAAAATGTGACCTTCAAAATTGAACCAATGAAATAATAAAGGGGGAAATGCAAATCCTTCATTACCACAAATAAAGATAAACCTGTTGTAAAAAGAACAAAAAGAAGACAGTAAGAATAAAGTATTTCGTTCTAATTAAGGTCTTAGTGAGTTAATTAAGCATTTAATTAGATTCAGTTAAAGAATTGGAACAGAAAATTTTCTTTACTACAAACTGTTAAGGATATCTGAAGAAAAAATAATCATGTAGTACACCTTATCAATCGATTTATAGCAGACAAGAAGCTTAAAGGAAGAAAAGATGCTAAATTTGAAGCTTTGGTCACTGAAAAATTAAGATATATACATCCATTTTTACACATATATGTATTCAATAAGATATATGCATATATTTAATTTTTATATAAACAAAAAATTCTATAAAGACCTTAGCTAATATGTGTGCATGTGTGTATGTGTGTGTGTATATACGTGTGTCTGTATACATATATATAGAGAGTCCTTTCCAGAAAACCCTTATTCCTTTCTACATTTGAGCATCTTCCATATGCTTTCTTCCACTCTTGCCTTTAAAATACTTTGATCAAGAATACAAGTATATTTTGAAACTTGTCCAGTATGAACTGTATATAAATAATTCCTGTTCCCCAGGACACATTGCAAAGAAACAGGACATTCAGGAGATGACTTCATCACTGTGTCATTCCTCTATCTAATGTAGCTAGTGTATAATTTTTAAGGAATATTACTTTTGGCCGGGCGGTGATGGCCTACGCCTTTAATCCCAGCACTCGGGAGGCAGAGGCATGCAAATCTCTCTGATTTCGAGGCCGGCCTGGTCTACAAGAGCTAGTTCCAGGACAGACTCCAAAGCTACAGAGAAACCCTGTCTCAAAAAAAAAAGGAATATTACTTTTGTAGTTGCTATATTGTGTATCCTGTGCTTCCATAGATATGATCTGTGAACATTTGTTTGGTCCTTCAGGAGTGGCCTTTGTTAAAGAACAGACAGGCTTGTTAATGATGCGAATACATTTATTGTTGCACGTAGGTTTTCAATGTGACATCAGGCTCTACCTTGTTCATAGTAATAATTATTTTGTTAAGGGTTTTGGACAGCATCATTTACTTAATCTCTTCTGCCTCCCCAAGCATTAACTTTTATTAACCATGACTAACTGTCAGTGCCGGCTTCTGAAAATTATATTAATTGTGACTCTGTGTTTGTATGAATGTGAGAGTGTAGACTGCATTTGTAGATAAAAAAAGGTATGTAGGGCATGATCAAGCAGAAGTGTATATTTCTTTGTATGTAGTGATTCATATGGATTAGATACTGATTTACACCTGACCCTATGTAACTCCCTCTACCAATTTACGCACCAAAGACTTAACATGAACTTCTTATTAATTTGGGTAAGATGTTAATATAATGAAAACTATAATCTTAAAGATTTGGAAGGTTTATGGAGTTATTTTCCAAATACNCATGGGCAGTAGAAAATGACAAGATCTCTTTAGGAAATTGAGAACATGGAGACCATGGGAGGAGAGGGTAGGAGGAGAGGGGAAAGGAAGGGAGAGGAGCAACATATAGCTCAATAACTACAATTAAAATGAAATAAAGGAAAATAAAATTGGTCAGTCCAATAGACTCAAAGAACATATTCAGAAATATTCACATCAACCTAACTTTTCATAGAAAAGAGGTATTAACTTCTAAAACATCTAGGCTCACCTGAGATGTATTTGTTAAAGTCAGTTGAAAAAAAAAACAGAATAACTGTATATTAGAGAGGGATTTATTAGAGAGGCATACATTATACGTTCTGAACTTTCTAAGATTGACTGGTTGTGCACTAGAGAGACTGAGGTACTCAGTTCAGAAGGTTTGAAGTCTCAGAAAAACCAGGGTCACTCCAAAGACATAGCAGTTTACTGGAGAGTTCTTTATTGTTAATCTGCCTTGGAGAGTCAAATAAGGTAAGCACTGTTATAACAGAAGGATGTCAGCACCAGTGTTGAAAACAGGGTAAAAAAAACCCACAAGCAAAAATTCAAGACATACAAGAAAAAAAATTAAAAGCAGATTTTTGCTTTTTGCTCTCAGATTTCTTTATATTGGGATGCTGTTGGAAGATTCTGCTCCCTCTGGGGGCGAGTCCTACTTCCTCTGTTAATTCTTCTAGGAATTACCCTCATTTCTTTCTCAGAGGCAAGCCTCTTAGGCAACTCCAGCTCCTTTCAAGTTGGCAGCCAATGTTAACTGTCACATGCAGTAATATATCTGCTTTATTTAAAGCTGAAATTAATTAGGAGTGTTTACCGTGCTATGCTCACTAACTTGAGTCTGTGAATTTCTAACTAGTAAATGTATTTATTAATTTTATAGAAATTGTACATCAATGATACAAAAGCTATATTAATTGTAGTATAGCTTTTGAAATTGATGAAAGGCGCTTCTTTGCAATTAGAGACACCATAATTAGAGAGCAGCAGTTTAAATTCTTTATAAAAATGAAATGCTGGACCAACTAAATGATATAATAGATACGAAGGTATAATTTTGTATGCATTAATTAGAATTCAAAGCAAGCAATAATAAATATATATAAATTTATATATAATATATGCATTATATATGTAACATATATGGGTGTACATGTATAGCTGCATATAAGTAAAAATTCAGGCCATGCTAATATGGGGTGGTTCCAGATGGAGGGGAAGGTAAGGAGGAGCTGGTAGGAGAGTAGAAGAAGCTGTAATAGAATAAATTGTATCTAAAGCGTATATGTTCAAGAAAATAAACAAGGAGCACTTTTTCACATTGCCTAGCATCATTCTCCATAGCCCCATAATGGCTTTCTATAGAGATATCTCTTTCCTTGCTGTCCCACCCCATGCCTTTCCCAACTCCACCATCCCATTCCCTCATGTTCTCATTCTCTATCCCGTCCCCTTTATAATCCCCCTCCTCCCAGTTTACTCTGGACATGTCATCTATTCCTCCCTCCCAGGGCAATCCAAATATCCCTCTTAAGGTACTCTTATTACCTAGCTTCTCTGGAGCTGTGGATTTTGATCTGCTTATCCACTAGAAGAGAGGGAGGAGGGAGGTTAAGACTATGATGTGGAAACTCCAGAGTCCGTTGACAGAAACTTGCAGGAGGTTGTAGAGACTAGGCAGACAGCCGGAGAACATGCATAGGACCAATATAGATACTCTCCATGTGCGTGACAGTTTTGCCACCCAGTCAGTTTTTGTGACCCATTGCAGTGGGACAAGGAGCTATCCCTAGTGCATGAACTGTTGTTTTGAAACCCATTCCATATGGTGGGATGCCTTGTTCAGCCTTGGTGGAGAGTGGAGGAACCTGGTCCTGCCTCAGCTGAATGTGCCAGGCTATATCGACTCCCTTACCCTTTCTGAGAAGAGGGTGGGAGTGAATTGGGAAGAGGTGAAGGAGGAGAGGAGGGGAATGAGGGAAGTATAGGAGAAATGCCATTGGTATGTAAAGTGAATAAAATAAAACAAAATAAAAAAGTTCAAAAATTTTATTACAGGAATTATTTATCAATTATTTATACTATGCAAATCAACATAATGTAACTTTAGTTTATATGAAATTAACTGAAGAGAACCAATATTGTGAGTTTCCTAGAATGTTGAAAATAATTTCCTTGGAGTTAAAAATAGAATATGTAAAAAAAATGTTCTTTTATCTAAACTATTTTAGTGTATACTCAAGATTACAAGTAATATTTATAGTTTGAGTTATAGCAACAATTAGTATATAAAGAGGCCATGAGTTTTAAAAAAAAGTAAGAAGAGTTAATGGGATTGATTGCAGGTAAAAAAGGGAAGGGATAAATGAAGTATTATATTACAATCTCAAGAATAATTTTTTTATTGTTAAAAGAAAAATTTACATTTACTCCCCTTGTTCCTGGCCCTCCCGCTCCCCCACTACCCCACCGCC
>JAQHUG010000036.1:10907766-10932083 GCA_028555095.1 Dicrostonyx torquatus
TCTATCAGAGAGACCCGAGATGTAAAAATATTGTCTAATTAAACAAGAATTGCAAGCAACTGACTTCCAAAAATGCATACCAATGTGAGGATCTCGAATTTCCATAAGGCCTAAGAAAGTTTTTAAAAGGGGTACTAGAACACATAAACATAGCCAATAATAGCTTCCTAGTTTTGTCTTTCATGTGGGCCACAGGGACAGAGATACTGCGGCATGTGCACTTGAGCACAGCATAGTGGATTCCCATCATGGTACACAGAGGCATCTCCAAGACACACAGTATGCTGTGTAAAGGATTTAGCTTTTTTTTCACACAGACAGAAAAGGATAAAAGCTACACAGTAAAAGAGATCCAGGTGGAAAAACCTCTAAATTGGTTTCAGATGTGTCTTATTATGTGTGTAGGCTTAAGAAAGAAAGAAAATGATAAAGCCAAGAAAGAAATAGATAAAATTTAATTTTTTTAAAAAAGAAAACAAACCATCACTTTTAATTTTACATACCAATCCCACTGCCCACTCCCTCCCTTCTTCATTTTCCCTCCAACATCTTCTCCCCAGGGAAGTTAAGGCACATTGCTTTAGAGAAGTTTAAAATTATTTAATAATGGGCGGGTCCAGCATAAACCTGCAGGGCTCCAGCAGAGAAGCCCACACTTTTCATGGCTGCGGGTCCTTGGTGAGTGCCACAGCTTCAGATATACCTGCTCAACTGACTGGTAAGACGAACTCTAGCCCCAAGGCACTCTGCTCGATTGGGAGACTCCTCTCCCCTTCCCCCAGCTTTTCTGTGTCCCACATCCCAGAGGGTCCCTGGGCAAGGCTCCCCTCTGATGGGACCTGGATTCTCTGCAGGAAATTGGCATGTGTCAGGGATGGGAGCTTGGACAAGGGTGGATCCAGCATAAACCTGCAGGGCTCCAGCAGAGAAGCCCACCCCTTTGATTGAGGCTGGTTCTTGGTGAACACCACTGCTCCAGATCCCTCTGACTGGAGTGGCCAGAGCAATCCCCTCAGACCAAGCAAGTGACCACTAGATACTATTAGTTGATCCACCTGGAGAGGAAGAGATGGGCAGGCCCAATCCAAGAGTTCCTCTAACAACATGAAAAGCAACATAAAAACACCAGAATCCAGCAATTATGCAACAAGAAGATCTGAGCAAACTAATACAGAAGTAGAAGAAATTGACCTTAAACATAGTNGTATTGCAGGCTACTTCCCACTTTCTCTTCTATGAGGTTCAGTGTGGTCAGAATAATTTTTAAAAAAAGCTTGAAACAGAACAAAGATCTTAGAACAAGATACAGAAATCATAAAGAACAAATGCCCACTGTAGTTGATAATGAAAACACATTACTCTGTCTCTCTTTCTCAGACACACACACACACACACACACACACACACACACACACACACACACACACACACTTGGTGACACTGGAAACTGGAACAATGTCTTGGATGCCCTTGTAATTATATGTTAAATTTCAAACCTGATGCAATGGCTCACACCTATATCCCAGCACAGAAACAGCAGAAATACAAGGATTAAAACATTTTGATCACCCTTGATACACAGTCCATCCAATCCGATCCTTGTCTCCAGGAGATCTTATTTCAAAACTCAAATAAATGTGGACATGGATGTTTAGCACCCTGTGCTACTACTTATAATAATTACTCCACATTACAAGTGTACACTCAGAATTAGTTTATGCACAAAGGTCTGAGTTGTATAACTCTTTACAGAAATATAATATTAGAATGAATTAAGTTAGTGTGTGCAGAGATAAGTCACATAATTCTTCAGAGTAGCTTGTGTGGAGTTTAATACTATAGTAGATTGTTCCCGGCTTTTTTTCTTTAATTGTAGTGTAATATTTCCTGGTAATGTAGAATTAGCCTTTGGTACCTTTTGGACTCTAAAATAGAGTTATATAAATAAAAACAAATGATTTTATTGATCAAATATGAATTATATATATGATATCTCTCAACTGTGTATCTTGTTTATTATATTTTAGCTATCTTTTCAAAGTTAGTACCATGATTAGTTCTTATTTAATATGGGTTTCTTGAGTGTAATTAAGATTCTTCTAAGTTTTCAATTACTTGTCTCACTGTCAACTCAGCATTCAAAGGGTTCGGGTTGTTAGAATTCACCATGGTACTGCTACTGTGGCATTGTGCTGTATGCATCTTGTTTTTCACCTCTCTGAATTCACCTACTGCTGTGATTGCAATAGGGTGCAGAGGGACATGAATTATGGAGAAGCCAAAAAATTTTCAGTCCTCATCTGGATTCCCTGCATGTCTCCTGGGCCTCTGCCCATTCAGAAGGGGGAAGGATAGAAAGTAGACCAAATCTGAGAACCTTAGCCATGACTAAATTCAAAGCTGAATTAAAAAATAAGTGATTGTGCTAGAAGTTAATAACAAAATCAATTTACGTCCCACTGTATAAAGAATGAGAGGCACTTCAAGTAATAAAGGAATATATGACACTCGTGAACGATCAAATGACCTCTTTATTTACCTAATTTAAAAAACAAGAAGACAGAAAGAATGTAAGTAAAGAAACTATAGAACTGTTTCTAACATGTTCTGAATTTTAATACCATTCACAAAGGTCTCTAGATTAAAAAGAAGTACAGTTTTTTCCCATGCCAACTGTCTCATTAACCAAGATGAACCTGACATTTAAAATAAATTTTTCTATCTTCTGCCACTTCCTCTTTTTGTTGTTCTCATTTTTATCACTACTAGTATCTTTATTTCCTTATAATTACTGTTTGCTTTATCTGGTCCACTTTAATCAAGGCTAATTGTGGAATATTTTAAAAGTCAGTCTTTAGTGAAGCTAGTTGCAATAAAGTATATTCAGTTTTTCATTTTATAGCAGTTAGATGTACTAACTGATTTAAATAATGGTTTTATGTTGAATTGAGAGGGCTGCTTGTTCGTCCTGGCCACCCAAATACCTTAGCCCCAAAATAATCACACAGGAACTGTATTAATTAAAACACTGCTTGGCCCATTAGCTCTAACTTATTATTGTCTAACTCTTACATCTCAGTTTAACCCATTTCTATTAATCTGTGTATTGCCACGTGGTAGTGGCTTACCGGGAAAGATTCTGCATGTTTGACTCTGGTGGCTCCATGACAGCTCTCTCCTACTCTGCCTTTCTTCCTCAGAGCATCCAGTTCTGTCTTCCCAGCATACTTAAGTTCCGCCCTATCAGCTAGGCCAAGGCAGTTTCTTTATTCATCGACCAACGAAAGCAGCACACAAACAGAAGGACTTCCCACACCAGTCTTACCTATTTTAATAATGACAAAAGTTATTATTTTTTCATCAAAATTTAGCAGTAGACTTTTTGTCTTTTGGACGTTTTTAGTAACTAGAAATATAAAATGCCATCATTACTGGACCTTAGTTGACTTATGTGTTTATTTTTGATATATATGCAAGAATACAAATAAGTTTGAAAAGAATGAGAAGACATAATTGCACAAATATTGTCTATAATTTTCAAAGCTAATGTATATTAGTGAAAAGAGGGTTCTTCATTCAAACAGAGCATTAAATTATTTATTAGACATGATATCCCAGAGCTTTTATGCTGACATTGTCTACAGTTATTGGCAGAAAAACTGAAAAGGTATTGAGAAATGAAATTGCAATAAAATAAGATGCATCAAAATTTTATTAGAATGGAGAATCATCTTTTCTATTTCTAGCTATGAGTTTCCTTTACTTTTAATGGGGAAATTACATAGAAATATCAGAATCACTTGTTTATTTGGTGAAATCTTAAGCTCATACTTTACTACCACTTACTTGGTTGCATTTTGGCATACAATAAACTTTTGCAGAATCTAATCAATGGCTTCTATTGTCTTAAATTTTCAACATCAAAATTCTTTATCTACTTTTTTATTTTTTTTACTATGTGACTCTCAACTGCTTTCTGTTGTATTATGATATTTTGATTGTTCAGTTGACCATATTGATAATAAAATTACGTGTACTAGATGACAATTATATTCTAATAATTTTACATTATGTTCACCCGTTCCCCTCAAAGTTGACTATAAGATGCATTCTGTCATAGTAGGTCAAAACCATGCATTTACCACTTTTAAGACCTGCATCTGCCTATATGCATGCTCCAAGGTAGTCCCTCTATACTTATTTCCCTTTTTATACTGTTTGAGTACACTTCCCTGTTTTACACATCAGGGAATATTATCTCTTCAAAGCTTGAATATTATCTCTTCAAAGAACCTCCCCCAAAATATTAGATCATTAATTTCCATACTAAATATTACCATATTAATTAGGCATAGCCAAACTACAATACATAAAATATATGTAAAATTGCAATTGCTTATGTAATTAGGTTGTCTGTAATTAAATACTAGGTATCTAGAAGGAAGAATTATAGCTTCCATTCACACATCCCCTGAAGGGAAACAGTATGTGAACTATATACATATAAGTTTAGATGAGTTGAGTTGATAGAAATTAAAACTAAATTCACATAAAGGCAAGTCATTTTAGCTAATAAAAACATCTAATATATGATGTAATAAATGTATGTATTTTGAATAAAAGTGCTCAAATGTACTGCATGTTTAGGTAATCTTTTGTGCATTAAGGATTTTTTTAATAATTTCCTTTTTATTTTATATACACATGTGTGTGTCTGGATGTACACATTTTCATGGTGCCAACAACTCAGGAGTCACACTTTCTACCATTTGGCCTCAAAAACTCTTGGGTACTAAGATAGGGAGCACCTGATGAGCCATTTCTCCACTGCCAATTCTTAAGCTTTGATATCCACAAATTATATCAATATTTTAAAATATTTATTATCTTCTCTAAGCTAGTAATCTTCATCTTATTTCAGATACTTAGTTATGTTAACAATTGGCTACTGATTGTACTCATACTAATTCCTTTTTCTGGGGGGAGGAATTAATTTCTCCCATAAACTTTCTTCAAATTATTAAAATATATTCACTTGTGTCCAATTCCATGTAGAGCTATGAAGAGGCTACAGAGTAACAAGTAGCACAGATACTTGTTAAAATTCCTCCAAATGTAAAAATGAAATGTATTTTATGTATGATAACAGCCATTACTCAAAAATAGTTTCACAAAAGAATTTAACAATAATTTTCTAGGAGTGTAGAATTAGCTATTGCCCAAACTTGTCTCCACTGACTTGATAGTGGAGACCTACTCTCATTCCTAGGAAGCATCTTAGGTCTAGTCATTGTGAATGCTGCAATATTGCTTCATTTGCATTTACCCTCTTACTTAGGACCTTTCATTGAAGGTGGTGAGGAAGACATCAGAATATTTGGCATCTCTTCTTTTTGCTTCCAGTTGCTTTCAGTATAATCACATCATTGAATTTGGGTTAGATTGTTGTGTTTTCTTGTAAGTACTTACCTGTGTCAATAGACTGTGTACAACTGGTAGAATGTGAGGAGGTCACAGATTTATGTCCTAGGTGTGGTATTTCAGTTAATACTATCTGTTCCATATTTTTTTTTTTGTTTTCACATGTGGCTGCTTACATTTTTCCTTTGTCAACCTCTTTTTATCGTAACTTTTATATAATTGGCATTAGAAGTATGCCAATATCAGAGTATTCCTTACTAAATTCTCTTAGGATTAAAACATATCACTTAAATTTTTTTGTAAAAGATGCTCGGAAAATTGTTCACCAAGTACATCAAAGGAGTCACTAATTCTCACTCAGAGAAGCCAGTATGGTGTGTTGAAATTGGTTTTGATTAGTTGTCTTTAATTGGAATCTTCCTCCTATTTAATTCAATTTAAATTAAATATAATTGCATCATATTTCCATTCCCTTTCTTTTTTTTATTGTTAAAAGAGAAATGTACATTTACTCCCCTTGTCCCCGGCCCTCTCGTTCACCCAGTATCCCTTCTCCCTCTCCCTGCTTCCTTAAGAGGGGTCAGGGTACCCTGCCCTGTGGGAAGCCCAAGGCCCTTCCCCCTCCATCCTGGCCTAATAAGGTGTGCAGCCATATAGACTAGGTTACCAAGAAGACACTGCATGCAGAAGAGATAGGTTCCTGTGCCATTATCATTGGTTTCTCAGTCATTCCCCATTGGCAGCCATATTCAGAGACTCCGGTTTGGTCATATGCTCATTCAGTCCTGGTCCAGCTGGATTTGATGAGCTCCCATTAGATCAAGCACACTGTCTCAGTTGATGAGCCAGTCTCTCGCAGGCCTGACTTCCTTGCTCATCTTCTCCCGCCTTCTGCTCTTCAACTGTACCTTGGAAGCTCAATCCTTTGTTCTGATGTGGATGTGGGTCTCTGACTCTATCTCCATCCATCAGTTCAAATTTCTCTGGCGATGATCAAGATATTCATCAATGTGACTATGGGACAAGGTCAGTTCAGGCACCCTCTCCACTGCTGCCCTAGTACCTAGCTGGGGATATCCCTGTGGAAACCTGTGATCCCCTCTAGATACAAGTCTCTTGCCAAACTTAAAATGACTCCCTTTATGTAGATATCTTATTCCCTTCTCCAATATCCACTCTTACTTACTAGCTTTTGTCTGGATTTTCTGCACCTTCAACCCAGTGCATTATGCAGTAAACAAGGAATCCATCCACAAAGCCCAGACCTGGTGCTCCACAGTTTTATTGATAAGTATTTTATAATGCTTCATAAATGGTTTATCAAAACTAGTAGTAATATATACATTAATTCTGAATTCGCCTGTCTATTTCATATGATTTTAACACAATAAAGAGGTGTCTTTTCATTCATCTATTTAAAAAATTGGTAATTGAAATCTATAGAACTATTTTTAATATAAAATATATTTTCTTTCTCATGATCTTAAAGACTGGCTGAAAGTAAATATTGTTGATTTGCTGACAGCTAGCTAAGTTTTATATTTTCATAATTATTTACAAATTTTGTTTTATTTATAATGAAGTATTTACTTAACCATTCTTAATATTGCGGTATAAGAGAGAAAAAGTGAGAGGATTTGTCATAATCAATTTCTTTAGGCAATCATGTCAGTCATTAGTTTGCAATTACCCTTACTATCACAAGGATAATATATTGCTGGAAATATGAGCAATGAATCTTATGACTCAACATAAGATTTCACAAAGTATGAACATAAAACTATTAATTTTTGATTTCTGTGAACTATATACATATCTATGTAGACATTCTACAAATAGATAACTTGAGTTTCTTTCCATGATATTCCAGAAGTCATTTATAAGTCAGTGGAATGGTATCAAAAAGAAATTTTGAATGCTTCTGAAGGCAATATGCAATGTAGTAAGCATGATCTCTTTCTTAGTTTAAATTGTTTTCAACAAGACTCCAAATCTGGTGAAGTAAATCTCATTTACAAGTGCAACTTTCATTAAAAAACATCTTACACATCGCCTTTCATTGAGTGGAATGGTCTTTCATTTAAACTTCACTGTCTGTGAGACAAATTGACCTTAATGAGAACACCCTACATCATATGGCTAATGTAGAGGTCAAAAATATCATAAAAGAACAAAATAACAGCATAATAATAGCTGGTAGCTCAGTGACTCTGTGCTCAGCATTTAATACACAGCAGGATGAAGGAGGAGGTGATAAGTGTTCAATTGACCATGTAGTTCACATGGAATAAATAATTGACTCAGGGTTATTTGAAGGGTAGTGAGGAATATACCCTCCCTGCTGGGGTGGTTAATTATATTCTGTATTTATAAATAAGAGAAAAAGTTTCTATCTTTTGAAATTGTATCCTGCATTACTGCTGAGTGCAACTGTGTTCCCTATACATATTTATAGAGCAAATACATTGGAAAGTAAATACTATTATAAATTAATTATGAAAGCTAGTATAAAAGAAACAATACCTAATTTCTCATCTTAAAGACACAAAATAGAATATTTAAATTGTATGACTTTTTAGAAGTTTGAATGCCTCAATATTTTAATATTATTTACATTTGAGAAACATAAATGCATTTGGATGGTATTCAATTTAAGCAAATAGATTACTTACTGAGATAAGTATTATGACACTCAATCTTACCTAAAGATTGAGAAGCAATGATATATATATTACTTAATATTATAAACAATTAAACATTAGAAAGTTGACATTTTTGAACAAATATGAATCTAGAAAAAAAGGTAATATTAAAAGAAAAAAATAGGTATTTTCTTTCTAGTTAGTAGTTTCATATTGATTATCTTACAATAATAGAAGGTAGAGTGGTAAGATATTTTGCTATTCAATATTTTAAGAAAAGTGAACCTACCAATGACATGGCACTTCTTGCCTTCATACTTTTCAAGTCTAAGAGTCTAAATGTGTTTTATCTTTTTCAAATGTCATAATTATCTTTTTTCCTTATATTTTACAATGCAAACACCACATTGCAGAACATCTACTTCCTGTTTATATGCTTTTATCAACTTACTTCTTTATGCCATGTTTGATTCAAATTCATGTGTTGGTAGGAACTGTAATTTACTTCTAACCTAGATGAATTTGATTCCTTAAACATGAAGGCATTCTATAATTTAATAATTATATAATTATATAAGTGTATCCACATCCACAATTACTCATGAGAACAAAAGGACTTTCAATGTTAACTAATGAACATTGTAAAGATAATCTTATATGGACATCAAGAATATATATGAATTCACACTATTTATATCAGATTCAACTTCCTGAGTCTGCCAAGCAGAATTTGGGAAATTTTACATCTGAAAAAGTACAAATGAAGAAATGTTTTGAATAAAGTAAAAAAAATATAGTTAAATTAAAAAAGAATTATTCATTAAACAAAAGTCTAGGAAATAATCAGAAAGAATCATGAAAAAGCAAGAAAAATATGCAGATTCTTATATGATAAAACCAGGGCATAATGAATGGAACCGTGCTTGTGTCCTTGTGTGCATGTGACTTCTTACAACCATGCTCTTCCTGTTTTTAGCAACATTTTGGTTATATGAAACTGAGACATATAACTATCTGATTTCATCATTCTTCTGTGTTTTATGTATTTTCTAAGTTTTCAACATGCTAGTATCCCCTTAAACATAAATATTAGTAATTACAAGTATTTCTCTCCTAAAATATATAAGGCAGGATAGGATATAAACAAGCTTTGAATATTTTCACCCTTGTTTCAAAACAGTACATTACCTAAATATTTCATTTGGCGTGTGGTAAATTTATCATCATTTTCATACTGTGGAAGTTTTATATCTGATATCTGTTCTACAGAAAATCTAATGCAGGAAAATTGTGACTCCAAATTTTAGTCACTGATAGCAGTGGAAAGTTAAGGACCAAAATTTTCAATATCCAGTAGTTTATATGTAATCCCCATCTAAATCCACAAGGGTTTATTATTCCTTAATCAAAAAGATCTCAGAATAATAATTTCCAAGCTTTACTTTCTTATTTTGTTTTGTAACTCAATGCATTAATGTTGAATAAATTCTAATTGGTCTTAATAAAAAAAAATAACACAAGAGTCAGTTATTAGGCCACGAAGGATCAGAGCAGCAAAGCGGCCACTCTGTAGAGTTCCTACCTCTACCAATGTTCAGATCAAAGGGGCAATCCCATTCTCAGACTGCCTCCTCAGACTTCTGCCTCAGACTGCACTGCTGCTCAGACTGCAATGAGCTCCTGTCTCCTCCCACCTTACATTCCTCGCTCTGCCCTTTCATATCAAGCCAGTCTCCACCTCTTTAGTGCTGGGATTTCAAGTACTAAGACCACCATTGAGTGAGCTTTGTTTCTCTTTTAGACTGCAGCAGTCTCTTGTAGCCCAGGGTGGCCTTGGACTAACAGTGACCCTTCTGCCTCTGTCACTGGAGTCCCAGGATTAAAGGTGTGTGTCACCACTGCCTGACTTCTAGTGGTTTAGTTGTGCATTCTGACCTTCAAGTAAGGTTCTTTAGTTAAAACACAAACAAATTATCACTACACATTATAATTCATGCATACTTTCAAACAATGTGTAGGTGTTTAAATAAATAAATTTGAATCATTAATTGTCATATTATAAAGAGAGGCAGAAATAAAAATAAAAAAATTAATGTTTCTGGTACGTTCGGGTTATTGATCAAAACTGCCTATTGTCATATTTAAGTCATTGACCTGAACTCTGTAATCTTCAATGAAATGAATTTTATATTGTAAAAATAATGTTAAACTGTGTTTTAAAAATATTTTTTGAAACAGAATACAAGAAATTATTCAATTAAAATATGTTGAAGATGGTATACATATTTGCACTCTTTGCTGCTTTAATTACATCTTTCAGTAAAATATCTTGATAATGCTCATATCATAAAAGTGGACTGTGTATTGAACTGAATACAAGGTATTTAATATATCTGTTTTGGTCAGAACAGATGAGCTCTTCTTGTTACCCTTATAAACTGTATTAGATTTATCAAGAATTTTTTCTTCAGTATGAGGCCATTTTCTTGCCTTAAAATGTAGACTGTAGAGTGACTTAAGATTCTAACTGATTTTCTAGATGTAAATAATGCTGTCAGTTGTTTAACCTCAATGTTTATATAGTTTTTCCTTGTGATATATTAATTATCACATGATTTAAGGGCTTTACATGAGATGCATTGATAAGCAGTGACTTCATAAATTTTTGCTCATTTGAAAAAGGAAATATATACATATATCATGTGGAACGAATAAATATGACTGAAATGACTCAGGTCCAAAATGAGCCACATGCTGTCATGTATTACTGGTTCACTGACTTAATCAAATGACTGTTGCAAATTACTCAGATTGTTGTAATTTAAAATATAAATCTTTTGAAAAGAACATTTACATCTTTTGTACATCAAAAAACAAGTTGTTAGACTGTTGTAAATCTAGATGGCAGCATGCAATTTAGCATTCCAATCATGCATTGATTTTTTTGTATTGTTTTCCAAATAAACTTGAGATGGAATTGAATAAAACTTCATATTCCTTTTCAATTGTAAAGATTCCACAAATCAAATTCTTCAAAACATGTACCCATGGTTTGTGACTACATTCTTCTTGTTGCAGAATAAATGTAAATAGATTCAATGGATTCATTTATTTACCCTGCATGCCCACAATGGATCCATTTATTTACAATGCAGGCCTAAAGGTGGATTCATTACTATGGCAATGTAGAAAAAGTCTTTATTTTCTGAAAAGACAAAATTGTCAGTTATTTCCTAGGAGAAAAACATTAACATTACTATTTTATTACGTTTTTCCCTTAAAATCAATTTGTCTCTTTATGTTTCTTCACTGATTGAAACTTATTCGTAATATATACAGAGTTTTAACTGGTCACTATTTATAATAGAATAAAAAACTTTGCTTCTACAGAAGACTACAGAAACCTATAAAGCACTGCACACAAAAGTTAAAACAGGACTTATAAATGCAAGTGCACTACAGAGCATAAACTGCTGTGTTTTCAGAGAACACATTTAGATAACATATGACTACCTCATGTCCATTCATCTGGGTGCACAGCTGCAATTTTGAGCGTGAGGAAAACTGACTTGATAAAGAGCTTTGACAAATAAACTTTAAAACACATCACATATAAAAGCATTTTTATAATATACCAGTCTTCAAATAGAAAAATATTAAGAATAACTTATAACTTACAGTAAATACCAAAGATACACAGACTGATAAACAGAAGGAAAAGGAGAAAAAGGCAGAAAAATGACAAAGAAAAAAATAAGGTAATACATTTATCATGCTTTGATAATTTAGCAAACAAAAACATCACGATGTCCTCATAAATATTCTGTATGGTTTCTCAATGTTGGAAATTCTCTATACAATTTGGAATACTATAAGAAAAAGCACCTAATGAAATTTTTGAAATAATTTATATTTATCATAAAGCTTAAAGCATTTAAATCTTAATAATTTAAAACATATCTTTCATTTTAATAGTAATTAAAAACTAATATTTTGAAATAGCTAAACTTAAAATTATGAAATCAAAGATATAACTATTACAAAAAGAGCATAATTGGCAAAACTATTTGATTTATTACTCAACTAGACAGAAAAATTCTTACTGTGAATATTAAAATATGTTATAAGTTACTGTTAAAATACATAATAAAAATAGAAAATAAAATAAAATGCATAATATCTTGATCATTTGATTTTTAAAAAATTTCAGTGATAAAAGTTTCTAAAATAATATAAAAGAAAACTAATGGAATGACAATAGTTATTGAAAATCACGTTCTGGTGAGTAAGAGACTAATACCAAGTATAAAATTTGGACATTATGGGCTCAAATTAACACAGGAATTTATAATTTTTCACATTATTTTAAACAATCACATGAAGAAAAGGCAAGTTTGCATTCTGATTACTAAAGTCTTACCCTCATCTCCTGTTATAAGTCTTCTTTAAACATATGTACAAACACACAGATGGAGAAACACAGACATGCATACAGATGCACACACACACACACACAAGCATACAGAAACACACAAATCCTACATATATAAGATCTGACATGAAATGATATTATTTATAACTATTTTCAACTGCATGATATGGAGTTTCTTGCAGTGTTGAGGAATTTACTTTATATGTCTATTTATATTAAAAATTTAAAGTAATAGACCCCTTCCCACTAATTAATGCAAAATAGAGATACTATTAAAATCATATAAAAATATTTTCAAATTAACAAATACCAGGTAAACTTCTAGTGAATTTTCTGGAATAACCCATGCTCTCGTAAAACATAAATTGAATGAAGAGAAGCGAGAAAAAGATTAAGCTGATCAAGACAAAGAGAATGGGGAAACAAGAGCACAGAACTCAGAAATTCAGAAAATTTCATCATACACACAGGGCTTCAGGTTTAGTGGAAAAACAAACACTGCGGATGCATCATTAGTTGAAATAATAAGTGAATATATATGTGTATGTAATAAAAACTTAATATGTATATATGTGTGAAATAATAACTGAATATGCATATATGTGTGAAATAATAATGAATATATACTTAATTATATATATATGTGTGTGTGTGTGTGTGTGTGTGTGTGTGTGTGTGTATCTTGTGCCTCTTAAATGATCACACCTTGAAAAATCAATTCCAAGAAACAAAAGAAATAAATTCAGAACAAAAACAGACTTAAAAAATAAAGACTGAATAAGTTCCCAAATAGCCAATACATGCAGAAGAGATAGGCCCCAGTGCCATTATCGTTGGCTTCTCAGTCAGTGCCCACTGGCAGTCACATTCAGAGAGACCAGTTAGGTCATATGCTCATTCAGGCTTGGTCCAGCTGGATTTGATGAGCTCCCAATAGATCGAGCACACTGTCTCTGTTGGTGGGCCAGGCCCTCAAGTTCCTGACTTCCTTGCTCATTTTTTCCCTCCTTCTGCTCTTCCACTGGACCTTGGTAGCTCAGTCCCTTGCTCTGGGATGCACATCTTCTTAGACTGAGATGGAGTGGGGAGGGCCTTGGGCTTCCCATAGGGCAGGGGATCCTGCACCATCCTAGGAAGCAGGGGGACGGCGGTGGGGTAGTGGGGGAGAGGGAGGGCCGGGAACAGGGGGAGCAAATGTAAATTTTTCTTTTAACAATAAAATAAATAAATAAATAAATAAAGGCTGAGAATATCTATATGCTCATTTTTCTCTGCTAAGAAAATAAAAATTGTCCTTAGGAGATTTTCCCTGAATCTTTTATGATTTGAGATCAATAAGTATACCTGGACACTGGCAGTCTAGATATGGCATAGAGCTAGAGAGTGGGTTCAATGACTCTCTATGATGTAAAACTCTATTCCTTCTTAGCTGTCTCCTCATAGTGCTTAGGCTTATAGACCTTCAACATAGCCTTTGTTAAAAAGACAGGAAGTAGAAAAAAATCGGTACCCAGGAAACTGTGCTTTCAGAGTAAGTGTGTGATTTTTCAGTAGTTGGCAATCTCTAAACAACAAAACTCAAGTGAGTAAAAATATCCATGACTCTGTTGCCAAATAGAAAGACAAAACAATTCCATACTAGATTTTAAAAAGAGAAAACTGTTATCTCAAAAAATAGAAAATCCAAAATTGTATTTTTCACTGCATTCAAAATATCATTATTTCAGAATAGCCACAATTTCACAATCAGCTTTAGAAACAAACCTCATTTGACCTCTTCAGGCAAGTTATTTGAGCATTCTTGAATAAGTCTATTCAGTTTATTGAATGGCCATGGAAATTATTGATATAATAGGGTTTCAATAGAAATTTTAGGTGGTTTTATAAATAGAATAAAAGTGTCATAGTCCATATATTGATTTTAGTGGAAAATCAATTATAACTCTTTAAGAGTAGTATGATACATATTCTAGTGTTCAGGGGCCCAAAATATTGTGCGATGTTTGATATTTTCATATTGACCTAACTTGTTTCAATGAGATAATAAGTCTGTAGTTTGGAGTTTAGTATTTAGCACTCTAAAGAAGTAAATAATGTGTTTTCCATCCCCAGCCACATATTAATTTCTAGAATATGTGAGTATTGTCTTAAGCAGGAACAAATATGGCTTTATATATATGAGTTATTTAAGAGAATGGAGAAACAAATTTTATCATGATTTATCATCGAGGTACCCTAATGCAGCGAAGTCCTTATGGAAAACTATAGGCAAGATGAGAAGCCAGGGAGACCACAAGGAAGAGTTTGTTATCATGTGGAAATGGAAAATGTACTGAAAAAGGCAGAAGCAAAGCCCTTAAGGTACCAATTAATTTTGGCTAAAAAAGATAATTTCATACATCCAAATTCCTTAACCATGATGGGAGAGATCTCCATTTATTTAAGTCAGTATCATTTTAGTTCACAATTTGGTACAGGAAAAAAATTGTGAGTATAAGAAATTACAGTTGCTGTTTATTTCTACTCTCAAATACAGTGATCTCTTTGTTGTCTAATATTCTACATTTTTGAATTTTCTGAATAGAATACTGTACAAATTTTACCACTTGTTATTTTTGTAGCATATCAATATCTTGATAAAAAATAAAGAATTTTAAAAAGCTGCTCAGAAAATACTTTAACATTAAATTCAATGTGCAATTGGTTTGTTAAAAAGTGAAGCCCTTTTCTGCTGTGGGACAATGGTCTTAAAGCCTGTAAAGGTTTGTTACTTATTTTGGTTTAATAAAATGCTGATTAGCCAGCAGCAAGGCAGGAAAGCATAGGAGGAGCTAGAAGAACAGGAGCATGCTGTGAAGTGGAAAGTCTCTGTCTGCAGTCGTCACCCAGATACAGAGGACACAGGATGAGAATGACTCACTGATAAAAGGCACCAAGCCATGTGGCTAACTCATAGAATTATGGCTAATGTAAGATGTAAGAATTAATTAGTAAGAAGCCTGAGATAATAGGCCAACCAGTTCATAATTAATGTAGACCTCTGTGTGTTTCTTTGGGACTGAATGGCTGCAGGACTGGGTGGGATCAAAAACTCTGTCAATACTTTCCTTTGGAATGAGTTTTTAGAGTCTATGACACTGTGGTATTAATGATAACCTGAAGTTAAAGTGATATTAGCATGAGCTGGATTTTGCTACATCTAGCTTCTCCATCTCATGCAATTTCCATGATGTTGGTTTCTTTCAAATACTAAGTCTGAAACTTATTTGGATGCTTCAAATATTTCTCTTGAAAATAATATTAAAGTATATGCATTTCTTGAATTGAGAAATTATACATATAAAATAAATACATGTTATAAAATAATTATTAACTGTTTTCATTATATTTTGGTTTTTTAAACAGGGTACAGAATATTTACTTTCTCAATAAACTCTCTGCTGCTGAGTTATGAACTCAACTTTTCTCCATCAGCAATTTTTAAGTAATGCTGTATAAATCAAGTTGGTCTTTTCTTTCTACTTTATTTACATTTGTTCAAGTTGATTATAAAATTTCTGACAAACACATTGATAATAATGATGTGTTTATCATGGTAAAACAATTAGTGAACATTATCATTATACCCCAAAATGTTTTAAATGTCCGAATTCAAGACTTAGTTTTGAGAACTGAAGAGTTAAATTTGTGATTAAGAGGTATTGGTACTCTTCCAGAAGACCACAGAGAGTTTTCAATATCTACAATACAAGGCTCATAACCACTTTTAATGCCAAGGGAATGTTCTCATCTGCCCTCTCCAGACACTATCATTATATTTATAACCCACACACAGAAACAATTACACATACATAAATAAAAACAAATCTTTAAAAAAGAGAAAATTACCTAGCAGTTTCTACATGACATTTTATTCACTAGGGTAAAAATCATGGCGAAAATCATAGCCATTATATTGCTCACTAGAATTGCAAATTGCTGGTAAGCAAAATCAATGATTGAAGCTACATCTAGTTGATCATATAAAATAAAATGGAGACACTAAAGTTTGTGTATGATATACATAATTGTTGAAGAAATTTTTTTAAAGTTGAGATGGCTTCCTTTCAAACACATGCTTTCAATGCCAGTGTCCTAAAGATATAATCTTTACTTGGTCATATCTAGTTTGAGTACTATAACTAACATATGATTTGAGATTTCTCTGGAAGCAATTCTCCTTTTGAATTTGTGATCTCCAGAGATCCTTCACATGTGATCTAACAATATGGGAAAATGTAAACAAGGTTTATTTCCATCTTTGTCTGTTGTGGTTTAAATGAGAAATGTTTCCCAATATGCTCACATATTCTAACACTAGTCCCCAGTATGTAGAACTGTGTGAAGAGGATGTGGAGATTTAAGGTGGCTCTTACTTACACCCCTACGAATGTATTTTCACCGTTTATAACCTTGTCCCACTTCCAATTATATTTCTTCTTTCTTTATGCAGGTAAGATTAGATCTCCAAACATCTTGCTTCTGCCACATGCCTTCATTATCATGATGAACTCTTGCCATCTTGAAGCATAAGTCAAAATAAAGTCATTGTTGAATCATTTTTCATCATAAGTTTTAGGATTTCTACTGCTGTCGAAACATTTTAAAAGATTTAACAGTTGGGATGGATCAATTATTGTGCAGAGGTTCAGTCCAGTATCATCATAATGGGATATATTGGCGTACAGGTGGTCAGGGTGCTGGAACTGTAGCTCAGAGCTCTATATTCTGCAGGCAGCAGCAAGAGAACTGAGACACTGGGTGTAGCTTGAATATACATGAAACTTTGAAGTGACCATTCTTCCAACAAGGTCACATCCACTCCAATAAAGCTACACCTCCTAATAGTGCTACTCCATTTGTGGGACATTTTTTTTAAACTATGACACCATGCTTTTATTTTAATCACAGCAATAGGGTAACTAACATATTCTCATATACATTTCTAAAATTAATATTATTTTCTGCTCTTATGTTTGTTTCATTAGAATAGTCATTTTTGATTACATGTATGTTTCAAGTACATTCTACAAATATATTTGTATATTAGTTATTATTAAGCTTAAATAATTTCATAAATTTAATTGCTATTCAGTGTCATTAGAATACTTTTATGTTTTACATGCTTGAATTATATACTCAGGATTGTAGCACAGATGTGCCACACAGAAGTTGTAAGAATATGTAAAAGATTTTTGTCATAACGATAAACATACTTAAACACACTGATTACATTAAAAATTGATCTCATTCAAGATGCTGAAGGGAGCATACATATTATTATCCAATATAAAATTATTGCTTGAAATAAGCACAATATGAAAAATTAGGATAGACATATTTTAATAGTTTTTTTTTAAGATTAATTTTCTTTTACTGAAAAACAAAAGCTGATCAATCACTTTGGATGTGTACACATTTTTTAAGTGAAATAATCTAGATAATTACAGGCATATGGTTAATTTTGGAGGAGCATTGACAAACTGAGATTTGATTGAAGCTTTATGTGTGGAGACGAGACAAAGGACAGATACCTTCTTGTTTGTGATTTCTACACCTCTAGTACAAACTTAATTAAGTGTCTCCTCTTTTGTAACTCAATCAAGAAGCTCTTTAGGGCAGCATCAAAGAAGGAGAAAGTGTCTTTCTTAATCTTGTGGAACAGAATAACATATTTAAAACAGTGAACAGGAAAATGCAGTAGAAGGAAGAAAAGTTGACTAATTATAATTCTCCAGAAATAAATAACTGAATGCTCACTTGAAATTGTGGTAGTTACTCTCAGAAGTAAGACCATTTAACCATATGACAACAGGCCACATATCTGTACTGCCTATTCTTCTGTTGCATCTCTATGCCAAATTTTTGTAAATTAGTCAAAAGAATATGGTATTGCATTTGTGTATGGAAACATTTTTTTTCCAGCAGTGTGGTTTCTAAAAAGATTTTCCTTTGTTCTTTCTTTATCTCTCTGTGCCATTTTTTTTTCTCACTGTGTCTTTTGTCAGAGATCTGCTCTGATTAGTTTCAGGTGTTAGATAGGATTCAGGCCTTGTGCTGGCCCCTGCACTTGACAAATGAACCCAGGCAGTACCCTGGCTATCACAGATTTATATGACTGTTATGTAGCTATGTAGTCTTTACAGATGCAGAGGTCCCTTTAAGAGACACTTTACACCCCATTCTTGTTGTCTTCCCCATTGTTCTTTTGAAGAGGCAGGCTGGTACTTGCCTCTTCTTCCTCTTCCCTTTTCTCTCTGTATCTCTGTATCTTTCTCTCTCTCCCTTCTGCCCCACCCCCACTTCTTTATCTCAATATTTCTTCCACTTAAGCTCAGCCTGCATGGCATGTCTGTCCCTCACTATTCTTGAACTCTTACCCACTGCATGGTCTTTTGGTCTGCCAAGGTCCATCTCATACCATTTTACAACATCAGGTCCCAAAGAGAATCTGAGGGTGAATTGGGATTTCTGCCTGCTAGTTTATTGAAAGCAGAATACTTCTCTTATAATTTATATTTACATGTAGGATTAAATGAGAGAAAGGGTGCACATGAGCTGGGGTACTTCTTGTAATTGAGGGTTGAGAAAGCTATCCTTGACCTAGACAAGTTAATAGGCACTAGTCATATGTTAATTGAAGGGCCACAAGTTCATTTTGCCAGAGATAAGAATGTCTCCCTTTTATCAAGAAGGGACCTTCTCCAAACTCCAGAGAGAATTATTGTTTTTTGTCTAAATGCCTGATCTTGTAAAAAAAATTTTCTTACAGCATCAGACATTCCATTATAGAATATTGCATTTTTTTTTTTGGTTTAATTGTAAGTAACTAAAGCTTGAGGTGAGCAAAGACTAAGCTATGCTGTGGAACAATGGTCTTGTACCATGTAAAGATTTATCTCTCATATAGGTTTAATAAAATGCTGATTGGCCAGTAGTCAGGTGGGAAGAATAGAGAATAGACAGGCCAACTAGAAGAGTTCTGGGAAAAGAAAAGTCTCAGTCTACAGTTGTCATCCAGACACTGAGGAAGCAAAATGAGAATGCCACACTGATAAAAGATACTAGGCCACATGACTAACACAGACAAGAATCATGGGTTTATTTTAGATGTAAGAGTTAGTAAATAAGAATCGTGAGCTAATAGGTGAACCAGTGTATAATTAATGTAGACTTCTGTGTGTTTCTTTGTGACTGAACAGATATGGGACATGGCAGGACAGAAAGCAGTATTTGTGTGAATTTGAGTAGACATTTGGTATTTGAAATCTTGATTATCAAATATACCTTCTTCACCAAATAAATCTTATTTATCAGATATGCCTTATTTATAAAGCATGTTACTTATCTAAATTTTCTATCAGCTTTTTGTTAATTTGTAGGAGAGTAGGCAGAGTTATCACATCATATGGTTTTATGGTAGTGGGAATGTTTTTCCAATGAAATTATTTTAAAAGGCTGCCATTAATTCATTTTCATCTTTTAAAGTCCACAAGAAACCTCTCAAGGGGAAAGGCATAATAGTGAGAATCATTAAAAACGAAAGTAAAGAGGTTCTGGAGAATTGTGACCTGCAATGTCCAAATTCTGGAACTCTGTAAAGCAGCAACTCTCTTGTGCATCTCAGGGCTTTCTTGGGGTCTGGGTCTGGAGAAAAAGAGGTGGGCCTGAAGCAGAACTTTCGACTAAACACTGAGAAAGGAGCTACAGTGAGTGACTGGCATGGACCACATGGAGACCATTGCTGTTTGCCAAAGTTCTATCATTTTGACATTGCAGACCACAATTATTCAGAACCTTTTAACTTTGGTTTTTAGTGATTCTCACTATGTGATACGGGAATTACCTTGAGCTTTTTCTTTAGGGAAATTTTGTGCAAGCTTTGAAGGATGAAAATGTATAAAATGTCAGCCTCTTTAAACAAAGTAATTCTTTGGAAAATGTATCCCTGCCATTTTGTATCCAGACATCCTGTTCCCTCCTAATTACACCAAGAAAAGGAAAGTTAGAGATTTATTAGACACACCTGACCTCAAGGATAGAAGGCATAAAAACCAGATCCAGAGCCTGAGGGCACTAAGGGCAAAAGTTAAGTTAAGTAGAGAGAATTCAGAATAGTAAGTTATAATGGAAAATGTGTAAGACACCCAGACATTCTTTTGGGGGAATGTATGAGAGAAACAGGCCCATGGAGTAAGACTAAGACACAAAGGGAAACAAACAGGGAAAGGGCAGTGCTCATCACCTTGAGGACTGAAAATTGCCCTTAAATGGTAGTGGAGTGTCTTGTTCACAGAAATCCTCTTCCCAAGGTCAGGCATTAGGATAAGGGCCTTTATTCACTCTGGATTCGAGGAAAGTTACTGCATGGTAATGCACTCATTCTCCTTCACTGTGGCAGGATAAACTTATGGCCCTTTCTCGATGCAAGAGAGCTCCTGGAAGGGTTACTGAAACTTTGAGAACAATAGGCATTTAGGTATTCGCTGAACTTTCTGCTTTTGTCTCAGGAAAAATGCTGTAGTAAAGTTAATGGCTGCTTTCTTTCCCTGAATCATTGATTCTGCTTTCAAGGTTGCTTGTGAGTAGTTAATCTATTGAGTAAGAAGAGTGTATTCCTTTTTCAATAAACCATCAGATGGTATCCATTACTCCTTCTTACCCAACCAACTGCACACATCCCATCTAGATGATTGGGTTTAGGCTTGAGATGCTTTGCTCTATCGAGTTTGATATGTTCATTGGTGTCATACCTGTTCAGTTCATGTTTGAACAGTGAGAATTTATGTAAGCAGCTTTTGATTTTACTAAGATAGAATTTCACAGCAAAGTCCCTGATCATGAGATCCTTCAGGCTTTCAGTATCCTTTCCTGAAATGTTCACTCAGGCATAGAGGTGTGGGAGCACTTTGTAGAGATGTATATTTATTTATTATTTTTTTAGATTGGGATCTCTATGATTTACCACCTTTCCTTTAATTGTTGAAGATCCTTGAGTTATCTCTAGCACAGAATATCTCAACCAATGTTCTATAGACAATAATGAATTTTCTTAAACAAGAGATACTCCCTAATAAAGTAGGCCACTGAACAGAAGTTTCAGAAATAGTGAAAATAAAATGAATAAAAGAATCAAGTTCTCTCTAAGAATACTTATCTTTTAGTCTGGTAGAAGAATAAAGAAAGCTTTGCAAGCTGGCTGGATTAAAAAAAATAACTAATGTCTATATCACTCTTTCTCTGTCTTGAACAAATAAAAAGAATTAGTGCTGTAGGAATTCCTACCACCAGTAGCCTTTAAGCTACCCACCCACTTGGGTGTGACCTCTTGTACTATATATGCCAATGTAAAGCACATGGCACACAGTCACTCTTCTGGCTGCCTGATTCAGTACCTGTTCCCCATTCGTGCAGATAACAATGATCTGTGAGTCTACCCCTAAATAAGTGACTCTTTATTTTACTCAGCTCTGACATAGTGTGGGATTTCTTTAAGCATCAATCATTATCTGGTACCCATGTGGTGGATCCAAATTCCACACCTACCAAGTGGACCATTTAAAGGCCTGACCAGTTCACAGTCCAGAAGGTCTCCCACTGCTGCTTACTTGGCTTCTTTTAACTACTAAGTGGTTTTTTGTAAAACCCCCACCAAAGAACTAAGTGTGCCACTACTTAGATATTAACCAAGCTCATGCACACTTCCTACCCTCAACTGCCGTGTTCCCTGGTGTGCAGCTAATTGCACATCTTCTGGTTTGTACTTCTGACTCATGAGTTCTGGGTTTCTTCTTCCATGTGTGGAATTGATTTATTAAGTTTTAATTTGTCAAACAAAGCATATTTCTCAGTATTTAGCCAGCACCAAGGTGAAAAATCAAAGTGCTTCAGGACTGTTCTTGGTGCCAGTTTGTGCAACTGGTCACAACTCAGCAACCATGACACCTACTGGTCAATAAAGATTATTATACCTAAAACAATTTACCAGACCTCAAAACACAGGTAAATATAATGGCAGACAATATCACCATAGAGAAATCTAGTAAACTTTTTGCTAATCCTATGGATTATATTCTGAAAGGCTTATATGGTTATTATGATACATCCATTTATTGTATATTGGGACTCAGTTTTTCCTTCATACTATATACTTAAGAAAATGGGTTGATAACAGAACTAAGAATGAGGCACTTTTAGAAGTGACACAGTCTTTATAGACCAAAAACAACAGCTAGCTTACAGAATTAATACCATCAAAAATTAAAAGTTATCTGTAAAAGCATACTATTGAAAAGGGTAACATTATTTTGATAGAAAAAAATGGAGTCCATGTCAAAGGATGAGAAGTTATCTGAAAGAATTCATACTGTTGAATTTGCAAATAAAAATTTGTTAAAAAGTCATGATAGGCTAGCAGACAGAGTATCTCTCCAGGAAAACAATCTACATGCTATCCAGATAATGTTGAAGTATGTTATCTTTAAAGGAAAATCTTCATACCTTGAAATCACATGTGAATAATGAGGACCAGATGCCACAATAAAATCACTACAATGTTATACAGGTAAGGAGATTCAGGCTTTACAAAAGACAGTAGTAAAAATATCTGAAACAGCTGGACGGTGGTGGCACACGCCTTTAATCCCAGCACTCGGGAGGCAGAGGCAGGCGGATCCTTGTGAGTTCGAGACCAGCCTGGTCTACAAGAGCTAGTTCCAGCACAGGGCTCCAAAGCCACAGAGAAACCCTGTCTCGAAAAACCAAAAAAAAAATTGAGGAAATTATTGGAACTGTTGAGCAGTGAAAGAAGGTACAAGGACAGAATTTAACATCAATAGTAGCAGTCAGAGATGACTTGCCTAGGGTTATAGCTTCTTACACTGTAATCTACACTGACAAAGCAACAAGTTCTAAAGGCTCAAAAGGATCCAAAAAAGGTACATGGATAGCTATAGCAATAAATGATCTAAAAGAAATTAAGCAAGCAGTAGTAACGTATGCCTTGCATTCCAAATTTGTTAGGGAGATGTTAAAGATGTGGGCTTCTATCATTAACGTAATGCCACATGACTGGCTTCAATTGGTTTCAGCACTCCTGGATGATGGGCCTCAACTGATATTTATATGTTATTTCATGGAAGAGGTGAAAAATTTAGAACAACAAGGAAAAGCAAAAGGACTTGAGACTTCCCACAATCAAACTGAATCTTGGGTAGGAGAAGTAATTTCCAAAGGTATGAGGAGACATCAAAATGCCAAATGTTTTGGAAGAATAGGATGTCTGAGAAGGGATTGTAGACAAGGAAATCCTAGGAATAGTATCTTCTCAGGGAATGAAAAGAACAGGAGGACTAAGCATTCAGGTATATGTAGAAAGTGTGAAAAAGGCCAACATTGAAACAATGAATGCAGATCAATAAAAAAAATGGAGAAGGCAACCTAATACCATATGAAAATCCATGGAGGGGGGGGGAACTCTCACAGGCCCACAAGCCAAAAAGTGGTCCTGTCATTCCCAGTCACTGCGGAGAACATGTCTCACTGAAATAAATAAATAAATAAATAAATAAATAAATAAATAAATAAATAATAAATATTCTAGAGCCTTCTATAAAAACCAAACTGTTCTGTATGATGGAATAAAATTGGAGAATGAATCAAAAATTCCAATAGAAAATAGGAATTCTGGAAGACTTCTATAAATGATCAAAGAGCAAAGCTAAAAGTGTATATAAATGGCATTGTAATTGTGGGTTTGATAGATACAAGTGTGGAAGTGAGTA
>JAQHUG010000036.1:10965470-10995339 GCA_028555095.1 Dicrostonyx torquatus
CCCACTTAGGGATGTTTATTCAAAGGCCTATCTCACTCCCTGCATAATGTCTGGCTGTGTGCCTTTGAGTTTTTCCCACTTGCTGCAAAAGCAAGCTTCTCTTAGGATGGCTGAGGAAGGTACTGGTCTATGAGCATACCAGAATATCATTAGGAATTATTTTATTACTACCTAGTCCTTCCTTCCTTCCTTCCTTCCTTCCTTTTTTTCTTTTTTGTACAGTAATCTTTGTTTCTACCCTAGTCCCTGGACTGTCTAGTCTGAGGTTCTTGATCCTTAAGCAGTGTTGGCTACGGTTTGCATCTTTTGGAGTGGGTTTTATCTCAAGTAAGGTATTTGTTAGTTACTTCCACAAGCATCATGCCTCCATTGTTCTAGCATATATTGACAGCAGGACACCATTTCAGAACAAAAGGGTTTGTGGATGAACTGCTGTCTCTGTATCTTATTTTTTAGACTATATATTGCCATCTTGTACCAAAGAGACTAGAAAACAGGGGTGAAGGCTCTACTTAGGCACTAGCTTCATTTCTCCATGTTTAATGAGTTGTGTAGTTGTTGTCTTCTGCAATGGTATTTTTGTCAGTTTCTGGAGAATAATTTCTAGTTTGGCAAAGCAGGATTGTGTGGATTGTAGTATAGAAGGACCTCTTTGGTCAACAATTTAATTAGATGTAACTCAATACTCTAACTGGAAAATTCATTTGATAACAAGAGATGGCCTGGTGGGGCTTTATCTCCCTCATTATTTGGCAATGTCATTTAAACTGCCTTCATATATGTATAAATTTTTCCAAACCTTCTACTATAGTATATTTCCATAATACACCCAAAATGGTCCTCAATTTTTAGCTATCTCTCCACATATTGACTCCTTCTTCCCCATCAAATGTCCCCTTTCCTTTCCTACCTGATCATCCTGCTCCAACAACTCATTCACCAATAAGTACTCTATTTCTCTTTTCTACTGAGATCTATTTGTCCCCTTTCCAGTCCCTTACTCTATAGCTAACCTCTGTAGGTCTTTGGATTGTATCGTGGATATCATTTTACCTTAACAGCTGCCATCCTTTCTAGTTCTACTAATGGAGCTGGGATGTTATTGAGGATATTTTTTCATAATTATATCCTGTTACCCATAGAAATTCTCTCTCTGTTTATTTTCTTTCTAGCTGACAATCTTTTACTCACCTCATTGAAACTAAGATATTAGCAATTTGTTTAAAACTTGCCAATGTATTATAACTTTATTGAACATAAAACTTTTTAGAATGTTGTCAAGTAATATAATTATTTGTGTAACCATTGTCTCTGGTTATAACTGTGACACATGGGATCCAAGAATCAGAACATATAGAGAAGAAAGAAAAAGTTGTAGACACTACAGAAAAGAATACTTTGTTATACAAGGGCTGTTAGTTCAATAAGCTTGAGAAATTTTCAGAAAAATGAGTAAAGTTTTACCTTTCCTTTGTCAATTAATTCCCCCTATCTCTGAAGCAGTGGCTGACTTACAAGTCATTCTTACTGAAATATTTGTAAACTTCTAGCATTCACTTTCAAGATTAAAGGGGATGATTCAGGGAACTATTTTATGTAACCTCAATAATAGTTAAAGTATTCCTGTTTCTACACTTAATAAACTGGTATTAAAGGTATCGGTTTTGGGTCAGAGTCAAAAATTTATACTATAATTTTTGGATTTATTTTATAATTTTTATTTTTATTATCATTTAAGTGTTATATATTATATTTTAATCTCATTCTAGATTCCTATCAGATCATCTTCTTCCCCCTACCCACCAATTTTATGTTTTTTTCTCATTTTCTCAGAAATTCTCCTTGAATTTGAAAAATAAATCATGGTAATCAAAGCAAATGAACAAGCAAAACAATAAGAGAAATAATAAATATTAACAAGACAGTAAACACTAGGGAAAATGTGTTACTTTTCTGGAGTCTGCTCTAGAGTGGGGTTGGTATACCAAGTATCACCCCTTTGAAGAACCTGACTTCCTCTCTCCAGGTAGGTATAAATTGTCATATGCTTTTTAAAATGCAATTTGTAAGGCCTTTTGTGGTGAGAAAGCCTTAGATTGTAGTCTGATCTTCTCTTTAAAACCTGAGCAATCATTTTATTTCATTTAGCATGGTTTCTCCTTACTATATATTCCACTGAATTAGAGGAAAAGTAAACAGCACAATTAATGATAGTTTATATTTGAAGGTATTTGAAAAAATTCTTGATGCTTTTGAAATTTCATATTGCTTTTCTTTGACAGTGAATAATTATGTGGTTATTGATTTGTACAAGCTGACTCTCAGCTAATCTGAAAACGTAGAGAAATCTGTTTATAATGAGAATAGAATATCATTATGATACATAAACAATGAACCACTGAGAACACTGGAAATTTAAGCATGTATCAAAGTAGAATGGATAAAAATCAACCAGATAAATTAAGCCATAGAGAACACATTTATTTATTGTAACTGTCAATTATTTAATGACAAATTTATTTACTAGGAATGTTATGATGATAAAATATTATAAAGAGAGCAATTTTTAAAAATTCTGGCTGATGTCAGCTTTTTTGCCACATTCGATATGTACACTTCATCGAAGGTAAAAACTTATATAATTACCAGTAATTGAAAATGTCATTTTAATTAATTAGCAATGTTGTTTTAAAACCTCAAGGATGAAATAAAGCTATTATAGCTAAATATACACAAATATATGCATTTTTCCTTATGCAATATTATCTCAAATCTTCTAGCAAATGATTCTGACTTAATTAGAGAAGGGCTGAAAAACAAATTCATTAAGGAGACATTTCCTGACAACCAGCACACAAAGCACTTAATATCATAAAAGCCTCAAAATATCATTAGGGACATTTCCATCTCATAGAAGAAAATGAAACTCAATAAGAAATAACAATTAGCCAAAGATTTAACTCTTAATGAATGGTGATTATAAACCTTCTTGTGTGTTGTTTTTCTTCAACAAAGTTTAAGTTTAAATATTGTCAAGTTAGACTTTGCCGAATATGTTTCTATTCAAATGTTAATGTGATTCTTTTTTAAGGAAACTTTTATCATAGTATTTTATATATATAATTATGTATAAGTTTATAGTGTATATATATATATATATATATATATATATATATATGGCAAACAGAGTAAAGAATTATTATCCAAATCAGAGTATACCTTATTATATTCAAATTTTAAGACAAAGTTTAGTTTCTAAATTAAAAAAAAAAAACAAATTTTTATTCAAAATGATGTCCTACATGCATGTTTCATCCATGTTGACTATCTTCTATGACTTTCCTTTTTCATGAATTTTTTTCTAAAAAAATTATACAATTATATAAATACTTATCTTGTTTTAAGTGTTTTATAAGTACATTATTAATAGAGTATATATATGAATATTTAAAATAATTCTTAAACCATAACTTTTACAATTGAAATCACTAAATTGTTTTTAGTTTCATAAAATAAGTCTGTTCTTTGGTAAAAATATCAGACTTTCTATTTATCACACTTATAATTCAAGTCAACATAAAAAGGTACTTTAAATAAAAACAGTTAAGATGCTTCTATTACATTGTTAGAGGCCATGAAAACAGCTAGTTATGGGAAGCTGGAGGAAATTCAGTGCTTCTTACAAAGCAGGGGAACTTTAATATTGGCAAATAATTGTACACATAGTTCCACACGTGGCATATTTCAGTGTGTTTTACTGACTGAGATACTCATTAATGTTTAGGGATTTAAGAGGGGTGCTGAACAATGTAATTCTTTAGTCTTTTCACCCAACAAGAAACAGTTCACTTGGAACAGGACAATAGTCTCAGAGTGGTACAGGTGTGGTTCTTCCTGGGAAAAACTTTGGCCAGCAAGTATGGCGTGCTCTCAGTTATTTTTTTTCTAATTATAGATATTTACTTTTACTTTTTCCAAAATCTTCAATCTATTTTTTCAAAGCTTGTTGAAATTATATAGAGGTCAGCGAGGAAATGATTTGAAATCTAATGACAAATCATACACCACAACCAATATTCTAATTTGCATTTTCATACATCCTATACTTTTGAATAAGTTACAATTGGAAAGAAACTTAGGGAATTTTCTATAAATAGACTCTGACGCTTGTTTGAAATAGTCAGAATAAGACGGCATTAAAAAGAGAATTTGGCAAACTTTTAACAATTAATGATATAGAAGAAATTATGTGTTCTTAATTTCTAAGAACATGATTCAAAGAGAAAACAACTTTCTGCTTTGTGACTATTGTATTTATTATATTTTTCTCTTAGTAATAAATTACATAATTATTACTGTGGCAAATATGCAATAAGAGGCTTGGTTAACATATTGACTAACTTAAGAACGTACAATCTTGAACATATGCTTTTAGCATTTTGTGAAGTTAGCATTTCGTATTGACAGAGCTCATTTATAGCCACAAACTTATGTAAATTACTCTTGGTGATTGAAATTTTCTCATTAATACCCTTGTATGCCCTGCTACAAAGCACAATTTTGTCAGAAATTGTTCCTAAGCTATTCATCATTTTATGTGTTGAAATCATATAATTTGATTTATACAGGCTGCCAGTTCAGAAACTAGAGTCTCAGAAGAAACTTCAGATATCAAACATTTGTAACAGTATTTGGCTTTTTATGTTGAACTAAATAAAGTTTTTATCATGAGATTGTCATGACATCATGGCGATGAAGGGCAGATCCTTAAGAAATAGGTCTACCAGGAAAACAAAAGTTGCCAGGGAAAAGGGTTTGAGAATTACACCATCACCTTAGTTTTGGACTGGTCAATGTTTCTGATTACAATGAGATCAAAGCAGTCAGATCAAAACTCCTACAATTACACAGCCAAAATGATATGCTTTCAACAACATACTGGACTCTATCCCAATAAACAAGATAAAAACAATCTCTCACATCTTCATATTTTATTTCCCATAAACTTTCACAGATTTGAGGAAGCATTCATCCAATAGCAGGATCTTTGCTTACCCAAACCTGGCTTAGAGGTTCATAATTCTTTTAGCTTTATTTGTTGCTGAAATGTGTATGAGTTTGTGTTGTGGGATTGCCACTTGTTGGTTTCCAGCTGCTTAGCCCCAAAATAATTACACAGAAACTCTATTAATCAAGTCACTGCTTCACCCATTAGCTCTAGCTTCTTATTGGCTAAGATTTATATCTTAATTTAAGCCATTTCTAGTAATGTGTTTATCACCATGAGGCTGTGGCTTACAGGATAAAGTTCCGGTGTCTGTCTCTGGCAGAGTTACATGTCTTCTCTCTGACTCTGCTTCCTTTCTCCCAGCATTCAGTTTAGCTTTCCCCACTTAGCTCTGTTTCCCTATAGCTCTGCTATAAGCAAAAGCAGTTCCTGTTAACCAATGATATTCACAGCATACAGAGGGGAATCCCACAACAGGTTTGAATCTGCTGCCTGGAAAAGCCCTCCACTTGTCATGAAAGCTTCAGTATTCTTTTCTGGCATGGATGTGAGAGACTAGGATGGTAACCAAAATGTGAGCAAAGGAGTTGAGGATCATGAGGTTTGTGTGACTCAAAGGTTGTCTTTGAATTTTTGGTAGGAATTGTGTGTTATGTTTTAGCATGGACTCTTGTTATGTTATAACAAGGTTTTGAAATTCTGAGTAAAGATGGACCTAAATATAAAACAATAATTTATTTGTTCTGGGGAATTTCAATATCATGTAACATCCAGGCTCTTTCTGGGTTCCTGATTACATATTTTAACCAGAATTACAGAGGGAAAGCAGGAAATATAGAATAAAAGTGTGAGATGGTAGAAACCTGTAGAAAAAGTAGACAGAGAAAACACTGTAGAGGAGAAATGATTGTCAAATGAATAATAGCACAATTAAAGAGAAACCTTTTGGTTTGCACTAGGAGTGTAAAAATTATACTCTGAGCAACAAGTCTCCATGACATAAAAAGGATATTTATATGAAGGGAAGGAACCTGAAAACAGTTCTCAAAAACATAAAGACTCAAACTCGTTAATGAAAGACTGCTTTTTAGGGACATGATCCACCTAGTTCAGTGAAAACACAGAGGCACAAAAGGGCTACTGTATCTGTGACTCAATGGTGCCCTGACACATCTCCAGCAGCCAGAAAATCTTGAAATCATCTATGTAGTAAGAATTTCAAAGACCTAAAAAAATACGTATGAGTTACTGGGTCATGGAGGTTTATAACAAGGCTCTTGAAAGTGTCTGTAGTCTAACTATGAAAGAAGATGCACTATAAATAGCTCCCGAGAACTGTGCATGAAGCATTGATGTTGATGTCAAGGTTACAAGTGAACTTATCAAAGATATCACTAATGTAGGATATTCATAGAAGAGAACAACAAGACTAGGTAGAACAGTCCAAATAAGTTTCCCAGTAGCAGAAATGCAGAGTTGTGCTTGTGAAGTCTACAGGAGCCCTTGTGTTGTTCTCGATGCTGTAAAGGGAGCTGAAGGCTTATCTACTGTGCTGAATTTTGTTGCAATTTATTTGACCTAGGATCACCCTGTTGCTTTCCCCTTCCTCATTTTTGAAACATTAAATCTTACTCTAAGCCATTTATGTTGGAAATAAATAACTTATTTGATTTCACAGTAGTGTAAAGTTGAGAGCATGATTTATATCTCAGAGGAATGTATGGAGTTTAAATTTTTATACAGTGCTTATAAAGTGACTTTTAATGTTGAAATGAATGAATTTTGTTTTATGAAATACACATGTTCACATAGATAGAAAAGTTTGGTTAATAACACTTAGCTACAAATTGTAACAGGCTAATCATATATTTCAACACTTGGTGCCTTGTTTATGCTACTATTTTGATCTTGAAGAACCTTTAGTTTGGATCACTAACTTGATGAGTGGGTTGCCAAGGGGTTGAGTTTTGAGGATTATAGACAGCCCTTGTTTCCAAAATGATCTCTCTTTTCTCTCAACCTTTAGAGAGAAAACAAAATTTGGCCTACTATTTCCAAATGCAACAATACCCTTTCATCTAAGATAGTTTAAATTAATAATAACTCCTTAAATATAAGGCAAAATAATGTCTATAAAACTATGTCTCACTTAAGTTATTGTTTTTCAGGGAATTCCAAAGAAAGTAGAGAGTGCAGGAAACAAGACAGATTCTAAGTGAAATAAATGATAAGGACATGCTGATCTCAAATTTTAAATCACTGGTTAGATGGAGCCTTTCTTGGTAGAAATGTTAGTTTGCATGAAAATGGTCCCATTAGCCTCATGTATTTTAACGCTTAGTCACCTGGTAGTATAATATTTTGAGAATATTATTACTTATAGCCTTGTTGGTTTAATTGTGGCCTATTGGAGAAATTTGCCAGTGGATGTGGGTTTCATCATTATTATGTCCTAAAATGCTTGAGAATACATGGGCAGCCTGTTTATGGAGGTTATCCAGTTGTTCCTATCCTGGGCAGTCAAAGAAGTTTGTGTTATTGTCATATCCAAGGTTCTACAGTCTCCCTTTACACTCTCTATCCTGTATTTTTTTTTGGTGCCTTCCTCTTTGCCATATCCCATGCACTCCTCCAAGCAATGCTATCTTTAGGTATCTGCTGTCATTCATTCTCATAACATGGCCGAAGTAGGTCAAGTGCTGTTGTTGTATTCTGTAGTTTACTTCCTTCTGTAGATAGAGATGTTTCTTAATGTCATCATTGCATGGCCTATTTCTTTGTGTGATGATGCCTAGAATCCTCCTGAGACACGCCATCTCAAACACATTCAGCCTGAGGAGCATTTCATTGTCCAGATTTCAGAGTCATAAAGAACACAGCTCAAGACAAGTGTCTCATATACTTGCAATTTTGTGATGTCCTTATGTCTCTTGTCTCTTTGCTGACCAAGACATTCCTAATACCCGGAATGCAGCTCTCACTATCCCCATTTACCTTTTTAAGTCTGAGATAGTTCCCTCATTAGAACTGAGGTTTCCTCTCAGATAAACAATGTTGACTGTTTGCTTGATGTTCTGATTCTTTACCACAATGTTAAAATCCTTTTGCACCATTCCCAACTGCTGTATCTCAGCTTTCTCGATGTTTACTTTCATATCAAGATTTTCCCTTACTTCCAGTGGTCTATTCATCATGGCCTGTAGCTCATTTGGACTTTCAGTAAGTAGTGCTATATCGTCGGCAAAAAGCAAGTTGTTGATTTGCATGTAACCTATTTGCATGCCTATTTCCTCATCCTTCAGGACTGTTGTGATTATTAATTTCAGGAATACATCAAAGAGTAGTGGTGAGAGGACACATCCCTGAAATATTACTAAGATTGTCTTAAACTGATCACTTAGTTCTCCACAGACTTTGACTGAAGCAAATGTATCTTTATAGAATTTTTCTAGTATTCTTATGATTTTCTCTGGGTACCTTTAGAACCTCATTGTTTTCCATATTTCTTTCCTCCAAATGCTATTGACTGCATTCTTGTAGTCGATGTAATAGACATATACTTTTTTTTTCAAAATTCTTCATATTTTTCTGTCAGTTTCTCCAAAGTGAATATTTGGTTAATTGTCTTCCTGTTATCTCTGAATCCCCACTTGGCCTGTTCTAGGATTCCCTCTGTTCCGCCCTTGATCCTTTGCAGGACAATGGAAGAGAAGATCTTGGTTCTATGGCACAACAAACTAAAGCAAACAAAGAGGCATTCCACTGGCAGCAAAACCCGAAAACCTCTTTCAGGGAGGTCAAAGGAGGAGGGAAGAAGGATAGAGAGCTGTAGACACAAGGTATATGCAAAGAGGTCGAAGGGCTAGATTCCATAATAAAACACATCTTGTCTACAAAGGTATCAAATGGATAACTGCCAGATATGCGCCTCATCTTCAAGTGATTAAAGATGGGCAAGGTCATTTATTAACAGAACCAGTGGAAGATGGAGATAGTACTTTCACACTATATACAATGACCCTAAAGCTGTCGACGTAGACTAAAACAATAAATACTTTGGCAGCCACTCGAACACCAGAGATGATGAGGAAATATTAAATATTGAGAGGAATCTATAAAGAGAGTGAAATGCAAGAAAGTCCCAGGAGTGGATGACATCACAGTGGAGGAGCAGGAGGCTGCTACAATAGGCTCAGGGGCTAAAGTGCTCCTCATACTCCTTGGAGAGATACAGGAACATGAAGTGATTTCCACAGAATGAAAGTCATAATTTCCATACCCAAGATGGACAAACTGGACTGCTCAAATTCAGGGCCATTAGTTTGTTGTTAGTGGATGTGGGTTATGAGACTTCAAAATCCCACTCCAGATCCCAATCTCTCTTTCTCTTTCATCTTTCTCTTTCTCTCTCTCCATCTCTCTCTGTCTATTGCCTACAGATCAAGATATAAAGCTTTCAGTTACTGCCCCAGTGTCACATGTCTATTCCTGACTTAGCAGTCACTGAGGAATCTAAAACTGTAAGCACATCTCTAATTTCTCCAACTGAATACTTTCTTTTATGGTAGTTATCTTGGTTACGGTAAAATCTCCACAGCAGTAGAACAGTAACTTAAACATTGGATCAAGCCACATAGCAAAATCTCAGTGATAGTTTAAGAAATGTGAATTTACCAAAGCATATGGATTACTTACAGTGTAGATTTTACTTGTGACAGTTTGAGTTCTAAATGCACCTCATGAATGTGATCATAGACTACTGACCTTCAAAATGACCCAGAGTTATTCATGAATACATTGCACACATAAAGACACCATTGATACTCTCCTTGAGTGTATCTACTTTAGCTAACAAAGCATCTCATTTAGTAATGTGGATGGCTGCTCTTTGCCTTTCCCAGTAAATTGTGATAAATGGCTCACTGATCTGCCTTTCTCCAAATGATGATTTTTACTGCAGTCATTTGTTCTTTTGTCTAAGATTATATATGTTTTATGTTTAGAGAACATTACATAGTCATAGTAGTATAATAAGGTAATATATCTTGAACTGGCAGAAAGGAATAATGTTGTTTAGTAAATAGTAGTTATTTTGGTCTGCTTCCCATTGGTCAAGGATGGATAATTTTTATTTAGAGGATAATGTTGTTATAAATGAATGCATGAGATGGAGTTCAAGCACTAATGTAAGCCTGCCCAAGAATAGCTTTCTTTTAATTCCTCCATACATGCATTTTCCTTTTTATAGTATGTATAACAAGGGTTAACTCATATAAGGAGCTTATTAATTAGCATGTTAGCTTATTATCCAAAAGTCATATTTTATTTTACCAAAAGTTGTATAATTATAGTAAAGATATTGCAAAATAATTTCCAGTGTTCCAAGTGCAAAATAACAAAATCCAGTTCCACCTGAGTCAAACTATGTCTTAAGAATGCCAAATATCCAGACAGAAAGACAGAAAATGGGGAAGCAGAAGAAAGAAACAAAGAAAGGAAAGGGACGAGAAGAAATTGACTAAAAAGGTATTCTTTTCTTCAGTTTGTTGGAGCTAGTCTGCAAAGGCAATGAAATTTGTATCTGTTTTTCTCAGAGTCTCTGTTTTGTTTTTGTTGTCAAAAATTCAGAATAGTAATGAAACAATTACAGGAGGTGATGGAGATCACAAGTCTGCTATCAACTAGCTGAATTAAAGCTGTGCCTGATGTTTAGGGATTCTTCTCCGGGCCCAAAGAAGACCGATAGAGATAAAGACTGTACCTATTTGCAATCCTTTCCTATTATTTTCATAATTTTGAAACTGTAATATAGTATTATACACAATATATGATCCAATGTTTCACAAAAATATTATACTATATAATATATCATGTATTGTAGTATATATATTATATATATATGTAACTTGATAAATAAATATTAAATTGGTCATTTCTTTCACATAGGATACCAATTGCTAGCTGCTTTATTGTTGTTGTCTGTCTAATATTTCAGACAGTAGTAATCCATTCTTTCACAAGCTATTGTGTATCAGATCTTCTGAGCTGGAACTTTTCACCCATAGGGAAATGGGTGGAGGGTGATGAGACTCCAGAGAAAAACAAAGTGTCACACATCTGGAAAAGCTGAAACTTGAAAGACAATGAAAGTCTCTTCCCAGTTTTATAGAAATTATAAATATCAGGAGGAGAGGAGACACTGACCAGCTAAACTCAGAAGGATCCCTCATATGTATTGAGCTTCTTTTAAGTCATTCAGAGATCTCCAGGAATGCAACTTTCATGAGCAGTCACCGTTACTGAAGCAGACTTTGGTGGCACAGCTATTTCTGAGTGTGATCACATAAGAAACCCTTCAACCATACTCTTCTTAGTAATCCCAAAATAAAGTTGAACTCAGTTTAATAATTACTTTGGTCTGCCATGAGTTTTTTGTTTTATTTTGTTTTGTTTTTCTGACATGAATAGAGGTATACATGGCTTCTTCCCAGGAAAGGTTTATCACACAGTAGTTGTATATTTTTACACTGAGAGGGTGGCAAACTAATCTGTGAACAAAATTCACCTTACCATTAGTTTCATTGAACCATCTCTATTTATAGCAATTATCACAGTTAATGGCAATGGTTTGTAAATATAACCATTGTTAAGATAACAGTTAAGAAATATCTATATACTATTTAGAAGGTTTTCATACAATATCCATTCTTATGGATCATGAAAATGTTTCTAGGAAATATAATTTATAATACTTTTCATTAACTGGAATACTCAAGTTTGCTTCATCTATTAAAAATATGCTACTTTGAAGAAATGCTTAACATAGGGACATGATGAATATTGACCTAACTATCATATTTCTTGGTAACATAAGGCAACCAACAAAATTGAACTTGAAGAGAAAACTGATGTTGTATAAACAAAGGTAATTTCTCTGATTAAAAAAGAAATTAGGCAGAAATATAATTGGAGTTTATCATTTACTATCATTTTGACAGAGATGCTTTTTCTCACTGTTTTAATGCTCACTTACACGTGTGACTATATTTACATTATCAAGTATTATAAAGAGGTGAAATTATATTATATATATTCACAAGAAAATGAACAAAATAAAAATCTATAAATCATTTCAATGTGCTTGTCAAACTCCTCACTTGCCACTGTAAGCCTATGCTTAACAAACCAATATGTTTAGAAGAATAAATAATAAGATAAAATTATTAAATTTATGACCATGAAAACTACTTATGATAATACAGTCTTGAAGTATTGGACATTTCTGTGTCTTTTATAAGTGCATGAATGGATAGAGGGATACAAAAATATAGAGAACACAATTAGGACAAAGAATAGGGAAGGAAGAGATCTACAGTAAGATGTGTGTGTGCTCTCAATATTCCAGTGTTTCTGTGCTGCATTTTGTGTAGTCTTTTACTTTATAGTTTGCATTTTTTTACAATTTCTGATTGATAGTTTAATTATATGACACCTGGAGAAAAGAAATAAAATTAAACATCTAAATAATTTTGTGCTATGTTGAATTTTAAAAAAAAATGTGCTTAGGCTACCGCTACCCTGTGAAGTTCAGGGCCATTAGACTACGAATTGTTGACTGCAGGCAAAATTAACTGCAGAAAAAAATGAGAGGAGAACAAGACAGCAAGAAGTGGATGAGGAGTGAGGGAAAGGTTATAAGACACTGGAAAAAATGCCTTATAGAAACTTTGACCTTTGCTTGATAGGTGATGCCAGTTCCTGATGTCCTCACAGGGAGTTAGCTGAAGACTAAGTGGCTGACATTCTTTTCCCCTCTTCAGAATCTTTAATGCAAAAGTCCCTTCAAGTCAGACCCCAGGGCACAGAGCAGGGCAGTGAAGGATGAAGAGCCCTCTGAAGAGGAAAGCCCATGATATTTAGCTCAGAAAGAACTAGGAAAAAACATGCTAATCATTTTCTTTTATATATCTAGTTGGAGTAGGAGCTGCATTTTTACTCTCATAGTTACATCAACGAAACTTTTAGCATCGAGCCTACTTAATTGCAAAAGTATAATACATATTTTAATGAATGTATGTATGAATAGGGAACAGTTGCAACTATTCCTAAATTATTTATAAGTGGAATATGGAGTGCTCTTGTATACTTTGCTCCAGAGAATTAAATTTATGACTAGAGGATTATACATACAAAGCTAAATAAAAGAAGCACATTTTCCAAAACTGGGAATTGTCTGCTAAATAATAAACTACCCCATTAGTGCTGAGCCACTGCCACTGGACTCATTCATGCAGAGATATAGCCTTTTTTAAAGAATGGGGGAAGAGTAAATGAAGGCCCTGAGTAGGTACTAGGACTGCATGCACACTATTATCTCTAGGTCTTCCAAGATCCTTTAATTATGGGGCCCATCAGAGACATTCATTTCAGTTTTAGTATCAGGAGAGATCTGCCTCTCCTGAAGAAATGTTTTTTTTTTTTAGCCCCTTGAGGACTTTCTAAATCTCTGTACAGATTTTTGCTTTGACAGTTGGAGATTTAATGTCTAAAATTGTGGTCTGATTTAGAAGTGTACAACATTTTAAAGCAGGTAGATTTGCATATTAATGCTATCTCTAACTTATCTTGTTTTTCTTTTATGCACTATAAATCTATTTGATTTTTTTAGCAGTTCTGGATATTTTCTTATTTGTTCATAAGCCCTGAAAAAGAGGAAGAGTATAAGTTTTCTATTTCTCTGTTTTATAAAAACTGCTAACGGAAACAAAGACTAATTAAAAGTAGCACAAAATATATGTAAACTATCTGATAAAATACATTTAATCAGAATCTTTATTCATTGTAAATTTTGTTTATGTTGACATTACTAAATTCATGACATTTAGCATAAAAAACCGAATACACACACACACACACACACACACACACACACACACACAAATACTTGTTGGTAGCTTCCTACATACAGCCTAGCATTATTAATATGTCTCAGATATTTGAAATAGACTAAACAAATATCAGAATGCAGATAAACTACTAAGTAATTCCATAGAATAAATAAATTCTTGTAGTGGAAAGTTTTGAAATCTATGTTGAAGCCTTTCCAGTTCTTGCATAGGCCTTGTGGTCGTGATAGCTGACATAGTGAGAGTTTGTTTGTTGTAATTCTAGAGAAGTTATCCACTTTCTAGTAGATATTCCATTAGCCAAGCACATGTTAATAGACTCAATTTGATAAAAAACAGAACACATGAATTTGGGAGGAGAAGTAGCAGGGACAGAGAGAGGAGAAATTTATCAAATCACATTATATGCATATGGGACATTCTCATAAAATAAAAAAAATAACTCTAAAAAGAGTTGTGGTTTTCTACATATGTAAAGATATAATGGAAGACCCCCCCTAGTTCCCATTGAACCTTTACTGAAGATAGGGATTGAAAGTGAAGGAGAAAAATCAATAAATGCACAAGTAATCTACATCGGTGATCAAATATAAATGATGTGTTTTGAATACATCAGAGGAAAAGGTCATTTTACTAAATCTGCTTTTTCTCAGTTCCCTTGAGCTCATAACAACAAATGCTAGATCTCCTCTGCTAAGATGGAAGCAGCATGTCACTGTTACCTTTAAAGGATGTCAATATTTTTTAGCAAAAGAATATGTTTTCCTTTGATACTTATAATTAATGAACCTGTAAAAGTTGTTTTAATAACTTATAAAATCATAATATACCTTTGGTACTGTTTAGAAGAATGTGGCCCAATATTCATATTGTACATATGAAAAGAAAGATACATTTTTTCTCAAAAAAAATGATTGGGTCAACAATCTGGCTCAATATGTAAAGGTCCTTCCTAGCAAGGAAAAACCCATATGCACCATCACAATACTTGCACATATATATTTGCAGTAAAAACCCATATGCACCATTACAATACTTGCACATATATATTTGCAGTAAAATTACTAACGAACAAGGGAAAAGAAAAAGTTTATTCCTAAGGTACTTTAACGACAGATTAATATGAAGGAAAATGCAAAACTATTTCATCTAACTTTTATGTAACCATAAGATAATAAAGAACCAAGGAAATAGGAAATATTGTGCTTATTTGTACTTAGATATTTTTATGTCATGGGCAGATGTGCAGAACTACATGTTATACAAGTGGGAGTGCTATCATGATATGCTGAAAGGTAGGCACAGAGGAAGGGGCATCCTATTCATTCAGATTCCTCTCTGTTTCCATGTGACTTTTCATGAATACTTCTTTCAGGTTGGATGGCTCTTCAATGTTATATTTTGAAGAAGGTATGAGAGTAAGGATAGAGTGACACTTAAGTCCATAAATCTCTCTCTATCTCTCTTGCTGTGCATAATGTCTACCTGTGCTCTATGTGCTACCATACAGTTCCCAGCTTCGGGCAAGGGGCCAGAGATTGAAACACAAAGACTCATAGAGATTGAGAGACAGAAACACAGACTTCTAGTCACTGGTAAAAAGCCCTTTATTCATTAGCACCATGGAAGCTTAAATACCCACAGTCAGGTGAGCCAACAGGTGAAAGCCTTAATCTCTGATCCTCAAGGCAAGGCAACATGTGCTCGTGAAGCACAGCTTTCAGTAACTCAAATCAGAAGTAAAGATCTCTAGCAGGGAAGAGCATCTGGAGGCCAGGACTCCAAATGGTCCCAACACTCTCTCTCTTTATTTCCAGATATCCAAAGTTCATTGAGTAACATTTAGCACCACTGTCTTCCATACTTCTTCTAGTATGGCCAGTTAAGCAGCACTTAAAATGTTCAACTGCCTTTCTAATACACAGATCCCTATTCCTTCAAAGAAAATTATGGCCAAGCCTATCACATAATACTCACATCCCTTGTACCAACTTCTATTTTAGTTAGTGGTTCTATTGCAGTGAGGAGACACCAGAATCATGGCAACTCTAATAAAGAAAAAGAAAACATTTAATTGAGCGGCTTTCATTAGGGGAGTTTCAGTACATTGTCATCAAGGTGACATATGGTGGCATGCAGGCAGACATGGTGTTGAAGAAGTAGCTGGGAGTCCTACGTCTTGACCAGCAGGAAACAGGAAGTGGTCTGAAACATAGGGTATGGCTTGAGCATATTTGAGACCTCAAAGCCTACACCCATAGAGACATACTTCCTCCAAAAAGGCCGTACCTAATTCTAATGGTGGCACTCCCTATGAGCTTGTAGGAATAAATTACATTCAAATTGCCACATGCCATTTTCTCCTGTTGATTATAGTTATCAGGTATCTCAATCTCTATGTCTAGTCCACCACTACCCATCCTGCTTCACCAATGTCAGCCTTAGTCTTCAGGATGCTAATAATGCTTTCAAAATCTACAATAATGAAATAGCCAACTTATTTCCTCTGATGTAGAAAGAACTTATTTAAAATTTTATAACCATGCTAGTCATTGCTCAAAACCACTTAGTGTGATTTATTGCAATAACTTAAGTAACTATGTACTTTTAAAAAGAAATCCTTGCAAATAACATGCACTATTAAGTACGTTTTATTTTCTAAACATAGATTATTATTCCAGTGCCTTTCATTACAGCTAAATGTTTAAAAATTAAGAATGTTTTTCAGTCAGGGCATCTTTTATGCTGCTATTCCCATCTGAGATTTTTATTCCCACTCTCTTGGATGAAAAAATAGAGTTCAGTAGTGCATTTAATTGGAATTTAGATTCCCTAACAGCCTGTCTCCCATCAGAATGGTTTGAATTCCTGACAAATAGCCTGTTGGATTAAAGTAGTCATTGATACAGGAAGTGCTAGCTTAAAAGAAAAAGTACAGACAGTGAAGAATTGCAAATTACTGAGAAACTATTCACACTTTAGATTTCCATGCCTTTGAGATTTTAAAAATTGCTGTACTAGAAGAGGTATTTTGCACACGCATCTGCTTTGAAACAGATTACTGGGGTTACATTAAAGAAGTGCCTAAATTTCTCACTGTTGTGACTGTCAAACTTGTGTGTTTATTAGAGTCCCCAAAATATAATTATTGTTTTTAAAAGACTGATATAAACATTTAAGAAAAATTTGTTAAATTATTCAGAAGAATATCCTGTGTTCAATACTTTATGAATAAAATTAGAAATATTTTAACAAATGCTTGTGAAAACAAACAACTTTTTTGTCATATGATCATAAAAACACACGTTGCCACTTATATGTATAGGCTACTGTATAAGGCAAAGATATTAAATACTGTTCAAGTAAGAACAATAAATACAGACTCCCAAATAAGAGTAGTGTAAAGTTTATAGTATTAGAAAAAGATTTATAAATCAACTAATGCAATGTGGTTTAAATCATATGAATATTTTATATTATCAAGAAAATTAGACAGAATTGCTACTTTGTTCTGCTTTCTATTTTTTACTGTGTTTCAATCAGGAGACGTTATTGGCCATGACGTTTTTTATTTTTTAAAATAATTAAAAAGTAGTTACAGCTTTTTTCTCCTTCCTTTTTTTTACTCTGATAACTCTCATATCTTTTCCCTTAGTCCCTCTTATATTTTTAGTTTCCACTGAGTAGGTTTTCAACTCTAAATCAGTGTATAATATGTGTGTAGGAAGAGAAAAAATATAAAATATGAATGATTTATTTTATTTTCTTTCTTTATTGTGTTCCATTTTTATGTAAAACAAGATATTTAAATACCAGTACTACAGGATGTCTCTATGCTAAGTTCAACTTAAAAGAAAATTGGCGTGCATAAGAAAATCCAGTGCATGACAAATACTCAGGTAGGCCCAATTATACTGTAGGAAGATCAAGAAATTCTGGTGATTGCATGTACAATACAGTGAAAAAAGCATCTTCAGCACTATTTACCCATGAAATTAAACATGACAGAACTGGTTAATATTACACATTTTCAAACTTCAATATTATTATTTTTGATACAGGGTCATCTTCTCTCTTCCTCTCTCCCTCTCTCTCTCTCTTTCAGGCTGGCCAAGAATGGACAACACTAGCATCAGGTTTCCCATTCTTTGTTTGTATACTTAACATACAACACCATGCCACACTGTCAAGTATAATTCAATCTTAAAAAAATGTATTAACTGAATGCCTATTTCAAATGCTTACAAAGTTCAAACGTAAAATGAAGATTTAGGATAAATGAAGAGTTTCAGAAATGTATTAATTTCTAATTGTCATAAGAGATATAATTTTGGTATAAGATAGATTATACTAAAAGATAATTAGGCAAAATATACAAAAGGGTGTTCCTACATAATGCAACCAACCAGATCTTCAAATGGAAGCCCATGTCACTGAAAGCAATGTATGAATAGTAAATATCAAACATAAACTGTATTGTTTGGATAATTATGGCTAAAACTAAACTGAAAAATTTTGAAAATTTTTGAAGCCAACATAAATATGAACAAAAGACACCAAACAATATTTAGTATAATTAAGACTCACTAACATGTATTCATGTTGGGTCAAAAAGATAATAACTAGCAAATAAGATGCATTAATGAGAAAGTGTCCATGATAATATACAACATTTTTTTTGTGGGGGAAAAACAAAAAAATAAAGTAAAAACATAAAAAAAAACCAAGCAAACAAAAAACCAGAAAAACAATATAAGAATAAGGAAAAAAAACAATGCATGTATCTAACTATAAAAGCAAATTGCATAACTGAGAAAAATATATCAATACATACACCAGAAAATGAAATAAAACAGTATAGTCCATTGAAATATTTAAAGTAACATATCAATTAAATCATAGAAACATTTACAATGGAAATATATTTTTCCATTGCATATATTTATGTATATATATATATGTATATATATATATATATATATATATATATAGCAGACCACTATACTAATTGAATAGGTAGGTGTATAGTAATAGATAGAAGGTTATTCAATAACACTGTTATTATGAGCCTGAAACGCACATCATTGCAAGTTATGATTTGGGAAGCTAAAAGAGCCAAAGAGAACAGAAAATGATCTTTGAAACATAGAAGTGATAATCATAGTGCAAAACTAGATAGTATGAATTGATATCTCAGAAACAGACAGACAGACACTTAGGGAATGAGAGAAAGAAGGAGAAGCAAAAGACGAGGGAGAAAGAGAGAGATAATGATAGATAGATAGATAGATAGATAGATAGATAGATAGATAGATAGATAGATAGATAGATACAGGTTCCCAGAGAAGGAAACTAATGTTGATTATACTACTTGAGAATTCATAGTTATATAAGACATAAATTAAGTGCAATGAAAAGAAAGAAGTGTGACAAGATGTATAATTGTGGAATGTTTCCTGATATTTTGATGAAGGAGTTCTTTAATTGTGTGACTTTGAAATTCCTTATTCTAAATTCTAGTTTTATTGTCAGTCTACGAGAGGGAATAGATGAACTTATTCATGCCTACATAAGAGAAAAGAAGAAAGGAAATCACTTCTTTCTACTTAACATGATTATTGTTTGGTTTAAATGCATTTGTGTCTGGGAAAAACTTGGAAAAATACCTGAGACATAATAACATTGCAATAAATGTTGGCCATTTGTATTATTATCTAAAACTCTTTCAGAGGAACAAAATCCATAAGTACTGACTCAAGAGCATATCCATTTTTCTTAAGTCCTAAATGGTCCTAAAGCTAAAGCAGGTACAGTTTTAAAAAGTTTACAATTTTGTTTGCACAGAACATCAATATAACAATCAAAACAAAACCAAAACAGCAAAAACTAGATGATGGGCCCACTTCCAGAGATTTGCTCACTTCTATTGGTTCCTCTCTTCTGTTCTGGCATCAAGTACCAGTCATGCCTGACAAAACTGTTTCTTAGAGCAGATTAAAGGCTACTACATAGTTCATTTTTAGACTGCTCCCTGTACTACAAGTATATTAATTACAGAAAAACAAATAAAGAAACACATAGAGAATTTGCATCTTCTTTTAAATGGTTATCGCATCACTAAACATTGGTCTTATTTAATCAGTCAATAATGTAAAAGCAAAATTCTTTCTTTGGACTATTAAAGACAATGAGAATGGTGATCCTTTAATGAAGTCTTGTCCATTTTGTTGAAATGTCTTAATAATATTAATGATGAAAACTTGGTTGTATGAATTAAATTTGGTCATAATTTCATTATGTTTGACATCTCCATAAAATAGCTTTCAGTTTTGACTGAAAAAATATATTTCTTTTCAACCACAAGACTGTAAGTAACTTAAAAATGTTTTTATAAGAAATATATTATCTAAATTGATATTCTTTCTCAATAATGTAGTTTAGTTTCTTTTTCTAACCAATAATTCTGAAAATGGGTCATAACTGCATACATTTTAGCTGAGGAATATATGCAAAATTTCAATACAGTAAATGGCAATTTAGTATGAGCTCTGATTTTAATTGCTTTCTTTCTGACATTGCCTAAGGGGTAAAATAAGATGCAACTGTAGTATTCAGTGCAGTGTAGAGGCACTATGCTCATTAAATATGGAAAATGGTTATTTTCAAATTATGAGTAGGGACCCGTGTGGCAGCATCATACAGAGAAGTGTGTACGTTCTTTATTGTTTTATTCCAAAGTGCATACATCTTGAGTATTATTTATTCATGCTCTTTAAAATTTACATAAGAAGCAACACCATGTACTCAAATTTCACAATTTACAAGATGTATAAAATACATCCAAATTTTACTGTAAAAAAAGCAACGTCTCATTTTCATACACTATAATTTCATTTTTTTTAGTAAGAAGTTTGGCAGAATTTATAAAACAGACAGCACTCTTAGGTAACTGATGCCATGTTGGTGGAAATTATAATCTATGTGCCAGTTCAGCAAATTTTAAGTATTTCTCTTTCACTGGTTCCATGATATATAATTTAATTTGGGATGACTCTCTAGTTGATTCTTGAGCTTTTAGTGATTATGGAAACTGTTTTAGAAGAAAAAAATTAAAAAAAAACATTTAAATCATTCTCTCTCCATTTTATGTGTTTTCATTAAATAACAATGTCTCTTACAATCTTGAAAAACACACTTTAATTAGTTAAGTAAAAAAGTCAACAGATGGGCAATTTAACCAGAAAACGACTTGAGATTTAGGAGCTATGACATCAGACACTAACTCTGTAATGTAGTATAAACCCAGCGTCATAATTTGTTTTTTTCATTTGTGCAATAAAGTTTGTGGAAACTTTGATCTGTTCATATTAAAACAGTATTCATTGTTAGCTATGTAACAAGCCTTCTCAGTGATAGACAGACATTCTTGAATAAAATAAGGGACTTACTTTAAAAAAATACTGTTGGGTTATTTTTACAATGAAACAACATAAAATGAGTAACAAATGAAAATATAATATTAGAACTTATACTTTTGTCAATAATGAAAATCTTCCAAATGGTATGCAAACTTATTAACCTGTCTTTGCTACATGTTATTTTGTACATAGGGCAAACCAAAGCCAAAAGGTATCAGTGAAATATGTGAAGCAAGGCAAATCATTAAAAATCATCGAGTTATGAGGCACATGAAGAATTCTTGTCAATATAACCTCTCTCGTGCTGTTTATGATTCTCCAAGTATACTTTGAATTTTCCTATTTCAAAGATGCTTACAATGGGAAACATGTTTTTACCTGTTCTCCCTTACACAGAGCTCTTGAATTCCAAATGCTATCTCTGAGAGGAAGCCTTACTTTTTTGTCTTCTTATCTCATGATCTGTCCTTCTGTTCATATTCTTCAATACCTTATGGTTTTCTGTGCTTCGTGATTACTCATGACAATGCTACTTTTCTCTCTTTAATGCTCAGAAAAAGCAAAAGTTGTGATAAAAGCCCAATTTTAATAAAAAGATGAGCATCTATTTTTAAATAAATGTCCTGCAATAATCCAGTGCTAAGCAACAGTTTCTTTTTAATTCCCATTTGTTCTCCTTCTATCCCACTCTGCATTAGGAATAAAGGATGTATCTTACCCGTATTTTTACTGTGTGTAGTTCCTAGTATGAAGATTATAAGGTGGGGTTAGAGTTCATTAAATCCTCGTTGAATTTGTTTGACTCGGCTCTTTTCTCATCCACTCCACCTCAAACTGAAAGAACTGCATTTTCCAAGCTGCCACATTGCCTTCCTATAAAAAGTGGCAGTATTTGCCATTGCTCCAGGAAGACATGAATAATGACTTCAATTTTATGACCATCAATATTGGAACACTAGAGACTTAGAAACAAACACAGAGCTGAAACCAGAGAGCTTGTACTTGAGACAGATGTACCTCTTCATCATCCATGTTAACTTATTCTCTGAAACATAAAGGAGAGATGGTTTCTTAGTGTTACCAATAAGAGCCTAGTCTACTGCCAATCACTGTCTTGATTTGCAAAAATCATCTGAGTGAAAATGCTTTAAATGTTAGAACATTCAATAAAGTACATCAACTATGTTATTATTGATACTCTTAATATTAATACATTAATGTAATACAGTGAATCATTTTTCAGAGAGGGAAAGTAAGCAAAAAGGGAACAGCTTATAACTGTAACCATGGGTACTTATTGAAGCCATGAATCTAAGTAAGCAAATGCTGATAACTTCAGGAAACAACCTACCTCAGGATCCAGCAATACCACTCTTGGGCATATACCCAAAAGATGATCAATCATACTACAAAAGCATATGTTCAACTATGTTCATAGCAACATTATTTGTAATAGCCAAAATCTGGAAACAACCTAGATGTCCCTCAATGGAAGAATGGATAAAGAAAATATGGCACATCTACACATTAGAGTACTACTCAGCAGTAAAAAACAATGACATCTTGAATTTTGTATGCAAATGGATGGAATTAGAAAACACTATCCTGAGTGAAATAACCCAGACCCAAAAGATTAATATGGTGTGTCCTCACTCATAAGTGGATACTAGCTATAAACTAGTAAGTTCATGATCCTAGAGAAGCTAAGTAACAAAGTGAACCCAAAGAAAAACATATATAGACCCACCTGGCAATTGTAAACTGACAAGATTGCCTGACAAAATTGGAAGCAGGGGGGCAGGGGATAGAAGGAAAGGGAGAAGGGAAGGGTTGAGGAGAACTTAAGGGAATGGGATAGTTGAGATGAAGAACAGATATGAGAGCAAGGAAAGGGATATCTTTATTGAGGGAGCCATTATTGGGTCAGCAAGAAACCTGGCTCTAGAAAAATTCCCAGGAATCCGTAAGGATGATCCCAGCTAAGACCCTAATCAATAGAGGAGAGGGTACCTGAACTGGTCTTGCCCTATAGTCAGATTGATGATTATCTTAAATATTATCATAGAACCTTTGTCCAACAACAGATGGAAACAGAGGCACAGAACCACATCGGAGCACTGGGCTGAATCCAAGGACCTTGGTGAAGAGTGGAAGGAGTGAGAATATGAGCAAGGAGATCAAGACCATGAGGAGTTCACCCACCAAGACAGTTTGCCTGAGCTAAAGGGAGCTCACCAACTCCAACTGGACTGGGGGTGAACAAGCATGAGATGAAACTAGTCCCTCTGAATGTGATTGACAGTTGGGGTAGACTGAGGGGTTACTGACATCTGACTGAGGATCTGTTTCCACTGCCTGTACTGGCTATTTGGGATCCTATTCTCTTTGGATGTAGTCCTTGCTCAACCTAGATGGAGTAGGGAGGGCCTTGGAATTGCTACAGGGCAGGATGCCTTGCCCTCTCTTAGGATTGGAGGGGTAAGGGTGTGAGAGTATGTGGAAAGAGTTGGAGGAGGGGAGGGAGTGGGAATATGGATTGATATATTTTTAAAGTAATATGATAATGATAATAACAGTGAAGCATATAAAAATCCCAAAGACAAAATTAAGAATATAGAGTAGGGACGAGGACACACTTACTCCAAATAGACACTCAAAATATAAATTCTAGATTCACCTGTGATCCTAATCCTAGCCATTTACCTTACTATGTGTGATTTTTGGATATGGAAGAATATCTGATGGACTTTCTAGCTGCCATAGTTATTCCAGGAGCTTGCACATTAAAGATAGGTAAAGCGGTGTTGGTCTTGAACATTCAGAAATTATTACCCTCTTTCACAAATGTTTTATTCAAACCTAGAAAATTCTCAAGGCAGAACTTTGTATAATATTGCTCCTGAATAACATTTTACACACTGACAAAGCTTACATCTATGCCATTCTCTTATTTTTTACACATTACATCATTACAAGTATATGTGAAGCTGAAGTTCTTAGGTGAGTAAAAATTAACTAAAAGCCAAGTACTGTGCTTCTGAGCCATGGGAAACTTGTGAAGACTGAATGATGTCACCAGGGTGGCTTGAGTGCCGTAACCTTGGTTAGAAGTGATAAGGGGACAAAGTCACAGATACATATTCAGTAAAGCTTGGATCAGGTAGGGTTCACGTATTGCTTCTGCCATCACCACAACATGGGACCTCAGCAGGGTTATTAGGAACAAACCCTGGGAAGACATTAGCTAGTCTCCATATGTAACTATGAGAAAAAAGCCATCGATGCTAGTCATTGCAAACACAGATCATTCATTCATAAATAGCCATACAAATCAAGCAAAAGTCTGTGAAAGAAACGATTAATAAAGTATTAAGGGTGGACAATTATCACTTTAGACTCTGTGATGTGAAGCACACTGGGTTAAAGATTTTTTGACCATTGTAAAGCAGCAACTATGACTAATAGAAAGTCAAAATCGTAATTGAGAAAGTGACTGCTGAAACCAGAGCTGACTCCAAAGCTTAGCAGCCTAGGGTCCAGTCTTCAGGCATAACCATGTCCTAGTATTGTGACACTACCCATAGAAATGGGGAGATAGACTATGACCTATGACAGAAGCAAACCTCCAAGATAAAGACACCTAATGGATCATAAAAGTGTTGTAGATTATGAAAAGATAAATGGAGTGATTTTTCTTCACATGTTGCTTTATCTAACACTGTATTTTTTCTCTTACCAGAAATAGATTCTTTCAAGCAATTTTCCTGATTATAGTTTTTGTCTCCCTCTGCTCCTCTCAGTTACTCCCCAGCTCATCTCCCCTCTGTATACACTTTCTTTCAGTCTTTCATTAGAAAAGAACAGGCTACTAAGATATAAAAACCAAACATGGCAAAATTACTGTTACCACAGGCTTTTGCTGTAGTACATGAAGAAAGCATACTGGGACTGACCTTGAAGCTTCTTACTTTTAGACTTATATAACAATAAGTTATATATTTCTAAAAGAGAATTTTTATCAACACTGATGCTTGGTTATAGTACCTATATGCAACATAATACCACACTAGTCAAGATGTTCCACTAACACAATATTGGCAGAACTTTTAGTTGTACCATAAACTGATTTCACAACAGAATACTCCTATCAGCTGTGTAAGCCAGGGCAAAAGCCCCAGGGTGGAGAGGTAAAAGGCTTCAACATGGAAGTCATTGATATTGATTTTTTACTAGATGTTGTGTGCTTCTTAGAGTACTTTCCAAGTATTTGTGTTAATGATCGCAGAGTACTATTGTCCATAGATGATTATTTATTATTATTATTATTATTATTATTATTATTATTATTATTATTATTATTACTTGCAATTGGTCATGGAAGGACACTTTGCAGGCAAAGGAAAATTTCAGTTGGAGATATATTGCAGAGATTTATAATGAGTCAAGCTCCTGAGACTAAGTGACTGTTCCTATATCATTGTACCCTAATACTCATGCATTAATAGAAGAAAATAATTATATACACATGTGTATATACATATATGCTTATATACGTAAATACACTAACACATGTCTACAGTTCAGCATACAAGTCAAAACACAAAAGGGTTAAAAAATGTACGAGAAAGAGGAACTAGTGAAATGGTGTATAACAATTGACTCCTAATGGAAATGTTTCTTCTGGAAAAAGGTGGTCTACTAATACTCAGGAAGAAAAGGAAGGAAAGAAAATCTCACTGGTCACAAGACACTTCTCCAAGCTTCCATAAGAATCAACATCTGCTAGAGGGAGAAGATTCTGAAAAAAGGAGAGTTCTGAAAGTTGTACACCAAACTCCTGGAATGCAACTTCCTACAGTTACTTATCATTCCCCCTGATAGTCCTTCTACGTACTTTAGCTAACAAGTAATTCAACTACATTGCATTTAGGAGGGTCATTAAAAATCATAGTTTGATCCATTAATTCATAGTATTGCCTTGTGTAGCTATAGTCTCATATTCATAAATCCCTTTGTTTCTGGGAAGTGTTTTGTGGTCTTTTGTGGATAGAACAGACAGTATCTTAATGGCTTTTCACATTACATTAATAAACACACATCTCTGTAATGAGGAAATATTTATAAATATACATTTATTTATATCTAGCTTCAGTGCTAGAAAATACTACAGTCTATCATGTTTTTACTTTTACTTTTAAATTTTATTAAGAATTTCATGCATGAATATGTTATTTACATTATTTCAATTCTTCTCAGTTGTCATTTTTTCCTGTACATTGGGATCACCAAGTTCCCAACTCCAATTCAAGATCTTTTTAACTTTATTTTGTTACATACATATATACATACATGTTAAAACTCTGTCAGCGATATAAGTGTTTTTGTTTTTATGTTGGAGATGATCCCAATGTTTATACTTAGAAACTGAGTATCACAAATGTTAATAATTTTTACACATTGCCTTCAATTTTCTCCCCTTTAACTGTTTACATTTTTTCTATGTTACGGAGGAAGAATTTTCTAAATTTAACAAGTTACTTAAATGCCTTTCTATTTTACATATTTTTTTCAATAATTGCAATAATTTTCCTCTGTGTGTAATGTTTTAAATGTGACTCTGCTTTTCAGTTTCTACTTTCTAATAGACATCAGCAACTTAATCAATAGATGCATGTTTAATAAAAGAACATTGCAAAAACACTAATGATTTACATGTACAATCATATCCATTAAACTACAACAGGCAAAGCTACTTTTATTTAACTTGACAAAAAGCAATAATATGCTACAAAAATTATTAAAATGTATAGTATAATACAAGTAGGTACAACTATTGGTGGTGATTTTCTCCATTTGGAAAGATTGCACTCCAAAACTATTTCAGAGTTTATATTTTTGCCACAAAGTGGTCTATTTTGAACCACATGGATTCTAACTTATACTACCATTCCAAATCTACCATATTGAAGATATTTATTCCAGATAGTCATGTGCTCTCTAAGCTCATATGTGTGGGTTAGTTATGTATGGTCTTATAGAAAGAAAGGATTCTCCCTGTAGGATAGGTAATGCCATAGATTTCCTCTCCAGTCACTTTTATTATTTCAGTGATGAGCAAAATGCTCCTTTTGCACTTTGAAATGGAGAAAAGGGCAATTCACTGTTCATCAAACATAACGTGTTCCATCAGTGACTGACTAAAGTATGATGCTCATCATTAGCCAATACAGTCCTTGTCACTATAAGGAGGAAACGCACGGGTGGAGTACAACACTCAGCACAGTATATGATTTATCACCTTCAGTTCCTTCTGCCTGATTTGGTTCTTATTATAAGTCTTCTTAGAGACAAAACAAAGTTCCACATTTCTTCATCTTTGTAGAAAATGCCATGACACTGAATACACACAAGCTTTAACATCATCTTGGACACGCACTCTGTTGAGCTGATCAATAATGGTAATTGTGGATTTTCGGCAGCAGTTTGAATTTCATTTAAATTGAAATGGCTGGGAGACTAAAATGAGTCTCAAGTTTATGGGGACCTCATGACCCAGTAGATGTTTTATTTTGAGTGACTGATCTTCCCAAAGTTGTCTCAGCTAAGCAGAGAGATCCTTCAATAATTCCTTGGAAAGTGATGTTAGATTAACTCCATCTCAGGTCTCCACATTACTCCCTGAAAGAATAATAGAGAATATAATGCGTAATATTAACCAAGAGTTTATTTAGCACAGTATAAACTTCAAAGAAAGATTTGACTATCATTGTCCATAAAAAGCAGATACTATTCTGTATATCTTAAAGAGTGAATATTCTTAAAATGAATATTTATGAGATCGATGCCATGTTATGGGACTGAGGAACTTTTTTTACTTCAAAAATATGGGAGATAAATATATTCTTTAAGGATATTTTTTTCCTACCATGCCTTAGGAGAAAGAGTGGGGAGAGGAAAAGAGGGAGAGAGAGAAGAGAGAGAGAGAGAGAGAGAGAGAGAGAGAGAGAGAGAGAGAGAGAAATGGTCCTTAAAGCATATATAAAAACGACATAATGAAAGCATGGTCCAGTTCTCGATGGTTTTACACATGTGGCAGTGGCAAAAGTATCATTGTATTTTAGTTACTGACAGTGCAGTGGAACCTTATGGACAAATTCAAGACTGCTTATCTAAAAAGAGCATTTTGACAATTAGTGGACACATTTACCACCTTTTATAACTCCTTCATGGAGGTATAAGCACAATATATATTGAAAAAAATCTAAAGCATTATGTGGAAAGTACCTGATAGTGGTTTTTTTTTTTTCCAGCTTTAATTTCCATGTTCCCTGTGACCTGGAGTGTATGACTTTCTATCCCACATTAAGTGGTTTGGTAGGGGCAGTGGCAGAACACTGTGGGTACAGAAGAGTCCCAGAGTTGATCCCAACCCATTTCAACAGCCCTCTTTAGCTGTTTACCTAAGTTTCCCTTTTTGGAAAATTAAAGTGCAATAGTAAATTAATGGAGGTGACTGAGCAACCACTGCTTTCACAATTGTGTAATTCTGATCATATCAACTGGACATTGAATGTTGTTTTAATGATATAAAAATAAGGAAAACTTATGCATTTTTATGCATTGTATAAATACAAGAAATGGATCTCCTTTTGAATGATTCTTGATTGTAGTATATAACATATTATACAGTTTATCTGAATATACATCCTCATTTTTATCAATTTGTTCTGGTAGCCTTAAAATATTATGCAAATGTATCTCTTTCTTTTAAAATTTTATTTGTTTACTTATTTTGGGAGGATGAGTGTTTTCAAGATAGGGTTTTCTGTAGCTTTGGAGCCTGCCCTGGAGCTAGCTATTGTTGTCCTTGATATCTTGAGTGCTGAGATTAAAGGCATGCACCACCACCACCCAGCTGTTTCTATTTTATCTTGGAAGGTGTTTATTGTGATAATTATTTACTACTTCTATATAAGTAAATTACTGTGGAACCATTAGCCATAATAAAGGTTGATAAATTGTATACATCCAAGCAATACATCTTTTCAAGAAATTAAAATTAATAAATAATTTTCATCATTTCAACATTTGATGATTCTAAAAGAATTATCAAAGCTGATGAAGTAGGAAGTCTAAGTTCTTAAAATAACTTTATCTCAGCAATCAGCAGAGTCAATTACCCTGTTAGGTTTTTGTACTCAAATTCTGAGGTCTTCTAATTTTTTTTTCTATTTATTTTAAAAGAAAAATTTACATTTACTCCCCCTTGTTCCCGGCCCTCCCGCTCCCCCACTACCTCACTGCCTTTTCCCTGCTTCCTTAAGGATGGGACAGGATACCATGCCCTATGGGAAGCCCAAGGCCCTCCCACCTCCAACTCGGTCTAAGAAGATGTGCATCCATAGAGAATAAGTTCCCAAATAGAAAATACATGCAGAAGAGATAGATCCCAGTGCCATTATCATTGGCTTCTCAGTCAGTCCCCATTGGCAGTCACATTCAGAGAGTCTGGTTAGGTCATATGCTCATTCAGTCCT
>JAQHUG010000036.1:11022782-11033348 GCA_028555095.1 Dicrostonyx torquatus
TTTTGAGTTTTGATGACATTAATCCTGCCAGCTAGCTTTTCATTATTAGTCTGTAAAGGCTGTGTCATTTGTAAAAGTGCCTTATTCTTAGCTCTGTTATCAATATATTTTTAAGAATATAATATGAAGAAAAATTAAATCCTAATATTCAATAAATGGATGTATCACAAAAATCATAAGCATTGCAGAATATATCCATAGTAACAGCAAATAGGTTATTAAAATTTTGCATGGTCATATTGTCTGTGATTATATTGATTTATTTATTAACTAAATATCTACCTTTGTCATGAGATTTTGGTAAATTCTTGTAGGTATGATAATCTTTATTGGCTAGCAGGTGGTTGCAGCCTCATGGTGTGGTGATGAGATGAGATCAGTAATGGCATAAACAGTCCCACACAGGTTTGGTTCTGCATGTTGGTGCATCATGAAATTTAGACAAATATGCTTTGTTCTTTGTTTAATATTGTTTAAATCAATTCTGTACACAGAGAGGTTTGTTGTTGTTGGTTGTGGTGTTTTTTTTTTTTTCTTTCAAGGAGCCCAAAGCTCGTGATTGGTGAATACAAACTGTAAATATCTCAAGTCCTGCATAAGTTGCCACATTGCAGGGAAACTGAGGGTTGGAGGTGGTGGGCGTGTAAGAGCGTGGGAAATTTCTAAGCCACTGCAAAAAAACTGCTTAGTAGTAGGTGAAATCAACTAGGCAGGTGGAACTGGGAGAACTTCTAGGCCATGAAACTTTTGCGCCTTTTAGGTAAGTTTACTCTGTAGGCATGTAGTTTGGATCCATGTGGGCACCAGATGAGGATGGACATTAAAAAAAAAATCCCACATTAGCTCAGAACTGAGTATAATAAAGGGTTATTTCTTGAGGCTAGACTAACAGGCCACAGTTTTCTCCATGAACAGGGAACAGGAACCAAACCCAGCAGCTGAAAGAGAGAGTAAAAGCATGCTTTAAATTGTTAATTATTGTCGACTGGTATCTTAAAGGCTACTTGCCGAAGGAGTTCCTACAGCTCTCCCACCCATTGGGAATGGGCTCCAAAAGCCAGCTCATGCACCAGGGACAGATCTTTGTTCCACTGCCAAGGGCCCCACAAAGAAATCAAGCCACACAACTGTTATCTACATGCACAATTAGGCCCCATGCAAGCTTCATAACTATCAGTCTAGATTTTCTGAGTTTCTACAAGCTTGATTCAACTGTCTTTGCTTATGCATATGATCTCTTATCTCTCTATTCTGATGGGTTCTCGGAACTCAGCCTGGTTCTTGGCTGTGATTTTCTGCATCTGCTTCTATTATTTACAATATGAAAGCTCTGTGCTGACAATTAGAATTCTGTTCATATCTGTATTCCAGTTATAATTGGATTATTTTAGTATTTTGATATCTAGATTCTTGAGTTCTTGGTACATTTTGGAGATCAACTCTTTCTCAGGCTGTTGAAGATCTTTTCCCATTCTATAAAGTGTTGTTGTATCTTATTTACCATATTCTATGCCTTGCAGGAACTTTTTAATTTGAGGAGGTTCATTTACTGATTATTGCTCTTAGTGTCTTTGCTACTGTTGTTATATTTATGATGTGCTCTCTTCTGCCACTGTATTCAACTCTATTTCTTACTTTCTCTTCTATTCGGTTCAATGTAAACTGAACTTATGTTGAGTTCCTTGAATAACTTGGACTTGAATTTTGTTTCTGGTGAAATATGGATCTACTTGCAATCTTCTATTTGTTGACATTCAGTTATGCCAGCACCATTTATTGAAGTTTTTTTTCTGTTGTACAGTTTTGGCTTCTTTGCCAAAAAATAGATGTTCATAGGTATGTGGATTAATGTTGGAGTTCTCAATTTGATTCCATGAAAACATGTCTGTTTTTATGCCAATATCAAGCTGTTTTGATAGGTTTAAATGAAAATGACTCTACTGGTGGAAATGTTATTACCTGGTACAGAGGTAAAGAAAGAGTAAGTGAATATGGACTCCAAATGGTAACTGAAGACTGGAGAACATCATGGTGTTCTCAATATTTTCTTATCCTAAGTAGACACATGGTGGGTATTTGAAGTTCAGAAATAAATACCATAGCTTCAAAGTAATTATAGAACATTATAGGGAATTTAGTGATGGTAATTATTCAACCATAGCATTTTATTAAGTTTCTAATTGAAAATATGGCTGGGTATTCACAAGAGGATTTACTTATTTTAATTTATATTAAATAGCCAAAGGTAACATTGAAGATCTTCCAGCAAATAAGCCTAATTATTTGGATGAGAAGAATGGTAACAATGGGATCAAAGGTTAACACAAAATGATTTCAAATGCATTAGTGTGGATTCAATAGTAATCAAAACCAAATTGTGTTATTTACTATTGAATACCATTTTGAATAAATCTTATATGCTTACACTATATGAAAATAAAGAAAACGAGATGTTTCTTTTCTATGAATACATATTTTTCTTGGTTAACATCACATTGTATGTATGGGGGTTGTATGAAAAGTGAATGTGAATCTTTTTTATGAATGTTTGGATACAAACAATCAGAGACCAGAGCCACTAGGTATCTTCTTTATGGCTCCTGCCTTATGCCTGCTTGGATAAGGATGTCCTTTTATTTGCCTTTGGCTTTTCTTTTGTGCTAGGATGGCAGGCTGGTGCATTCCCAGGATACACCTGTTTAATTTACCAATGATGACATCATAGATGCTGTCAGCCACACCTGGTCTATTACTTAGGCACAGGAATTTATGCTAAAGTCTTCATGATAAAATAGCAAACACTCCTAAACACTGAGACATCACCCTGGGCCATGTTATATTGTAATCAAGTATATTTAATCCTATTGTCTCTTTTGCTTATTTGGATAGCACAAATTTGTGAAGGGCACGAAGTCACCCTTTTGTACTTAGAAATTGACACTGTTTTCCAATTCTTTCTTTACTAGCTTATATCCATGGAAAACATGGACATAGAGTTAAATAAATAACATTAAACCTTGGAATTCACTATTCATTTTAAGTGAAACACAACTAAAATTCTGTTTTCTTAATTATCAGATACTTTAAATATGAATTCTAGGTGTTGTGAGGGTTTTGGAAGTAAAATATGCGCAGATGTTAGCAGACAAGATGTAAGAAAAGAATATATATATATATATATATGTATATATCTATTTGGCATATATATATATATATATGCCAACAAAGTAAAAACTCTATAATTATTTTCTGTAGTATTTTAGGAATATCAGACATTAAAGCCTTCACTACATACATTAGTCCTAGTTCACTTACAAGACAGAATTCCAGGTTCTCTTGTATGGAAGGATGACCAGGTATCAATGATAAAGCTTACCAAATTAAATTTATGTTGTTTTAAGTCAAACACAACAATTTTTGGGGGGGGGGGGAGGAAAGGATTTATTTCAATGTACAGTTTCACAATTTTAAAATACACCTCTTGCCTTATTCTAATGTGAGAAATTTTTTATTATACGTCAAGATCTTATTCAGAACCACATCAATTTTCATTCAAAACCCTATACTCCGTTGAAATTATCTTCTGAAATATATATTTCCAATAATGTTAAATTCTACATATGGAGAAAAATGAATTAAAATATCACCCCAATGTTTACTAAAGTGTGTTACTTTTTCAGGAATGTGTAATTGTTTGTAACTTCCTTATAACTATAAAGTTCCTTTTGGATAAATATTTTAGATAGGTAAAAGTTTAAAGGGAGTGATGACAGAGAATGTTAAAAATTTACCCTTACAGTGACAGATTAATTCACCAAAAGTGATGGATTTATATATTTATAAGGCATCTATTTGAATATATTATGGTAATGTGTACAAACCCAACTGTCATATTGCCATGGTTGGCAAGAATCGTTTTGTAGAGAGCATATAAAGGAAGCTTATGTAGATAGATAAAGGGAGAGTAGGACTATGATTTTTAAGTATTTTGAGAGAAGGAAAATATTGGGTGTATTTTATTGTTGATGCTATTTATGGTAGCATTTTTATTGTTTTAGTGTAGCTTGTATTTGTGTACACTGAAGATGTATGGGACATCTGATGAGCAATTCACAAAAGAGTAATTCAATATCTTAAGAAGAAGACAAAGTGTGATTTCATTAAATTAAAATCCTTTTGTGCAGCAAGGCAGACTGGATGGGTATAAATCACCTCCCATCACACTAAAAGATTCATTCCCAAAATAAGGAACTCAAAAACTAAAAACTTAAAAATAATATAATCAAAAATTGAGAAAAGTCCTTAAAAATGGAGTTCTCAAATAAATTCAAAAGATCAATAAATAAATGCACCATGTCCAGCATACTCAATCATAAGTGAAATATAAATCAAACTGTAATGAAGTGTGATAACATCCCAATCAGAATGAATATAATCATGTAAAAGAAAACATAGCTGGTGGGAATGTAATTCAGTCAAACCACACTGAAAATTAAGAATCACGGTCAGCATACAACAGATATATGTATACACCTATTTTTATAATGTCACTCTTTGTAGCAGCCAAATATAGAATCAGCCTATATATATATATATATATATCATGTCCACAAAAAATGAAGTATCAATTATCCACAAACAAAGCTATAATGTTTTCTAGAAAAAATGGATGAAAATAGGCAATATTACTGCTTTCCCTAATTAGCTATACTTAGTAACAGTTACTTTCCTTAATAAGCAGAAACTAATTTTAATTTTTTATAATGAAATTTTTGGATGATACTTAGGAAAATAGGAAGGTGTAAGCAGACAAGAAAGAGTGACGAGTGGGTGTTATAAGATATTTCTGTCCTGCCCAGTTCCATAATAATCACACAGAAACCATATTATTTGCAATACTATTTGACCAATAGTTTAAGCATGTTTCTCACTAATTCATATCTTATATTAACTCATCTACATTAATATGTGTATCACCATGTGGCTGTGGCTTACTGGCTAAAGCTCTGGCATCTGCGTCTGGTGGGCTACATGGCTTTACTCTGACTCCACCTTCTTTCTCCCAGCATTCAGATTAGTTTTCTCTGTCTATCCCTATTCTTCTAACTCACTGGCCAAAACAGCTTCTTTATTAACCAATGGTATTCACAATATACAAAGGCGAATTCTACATCTCCTCCTCTTTTAAAAAATAATCATAAAACAAAGTTTTTAAAGAAACAGAGTACAGACAGTCATAGATTAAAAGGAGTAAAGAAAAAATAACACACAGAGAGTCTGGATTATGTATATTATTGTGTTTTCTTTGATTTTTGACTGTGAAGGAGCTAAGTACAGAGAGATATTTCATTGTACAAGCTGCTAAGCTAAATCAATAAATATTTCTTAAAGGTGTCTTGACTTCAAAATATGGGTAACATTGGAAAAGAGGTTCTGCTTTTGTTTCCACAGAAGATGAGAACCTGTGAATTTCTTTCAGATGAAAGTGCTTTAACGGACCAATACCCCATGAAAGGTTGTCATGAACAATCCCCTCCAAAAATTACTTTGCCTCACAAAAAGCAGGAAAGAGTTTGGAAAGAACTATGTTCATATTCCCAAATATCATTTATAAATGTTTTCTTTTAAAGGGGGACATGATATAGAGATAAATACTTTGCATTGTTATGTACCTTGGTTTATTGATATAAATATAAGATCAATTTTGTTATTTGCATATTTCTGTTCTTGATTAATGTATGTTGTTTTATAGCTCTTTTAAAAATGTAATGTGTAATTAAGAAATATAGGTGAATAGATAATCATCTGTGATAATCAAGCTTGTAGTCATGTTAATTAGATTTCCAAATATATAGAGATATATTTCAGTTAGGTAGGTAGTCTCCAAATCTATCTGAGATCTTCGGTATATGGAATTTAAATTATTTTAATAACTTAGGACTTTTCATGATATGAGACACATCTGCTTTTAGCAGCACCAATCTTCTTCATGAGGATGATTGGCACCGAAGAGGCTGCTTATGGCATTTTTTAGACATTTGGGCAAGAAACTGCTCTTGCCTAGACTACTTGACGCTATGCAGTATGAACTAGATATGCAGGAACCACAGAGAAATGACTGCTGAAATTGGCTGCAAGACATTTTGAAGGACACAGAAGAAAGTATCTGACAAAAAAGCCAATATAGGTGGAACTGTCTTTGAAACTTCATGCTTTTTGAAAGGGTCTTCCAGATAATATGGGATAGTAGAATCAGTTCAAGATAATTTTCAGCTACATACCAAACCTAAGGTCAGCATTGGATACAAGAACTGATTTTATTTTTTGCCTCAAAACCCAAAACAAAATAGAAAATGATCAACAAATAAGCAATATAAAACAAACAACGAAACCAAAAGAATAAGAAAACTTAAGATCAAGGCTGAAATTTTATGTTTTAACAATTTGATTTTTTTCATTACCAATAGGTATATTTTAAATAATAATAATGTATGCCAGACAAAGTTGTCACAGACACATTCACACATGTATGTACACACATATGTATCAAGAGAGATGTATTAAAGATTGGTGGGTAGTGTTAAAGGACAACAAGGAGGTCAGAGTACCTAAGTATTGGCCACATTATATTGGCTTAGCAAATAAATCTGAGTTTTGTGGAGCAATGAATATTTTAGTCAACAGAAAGTTTGATCATGCATGACTCCTTTAAAATTGAGAGGCTTCTCTTGGCTCTAGGCAGCCAAAGTTGATGTAACAGAAACAAAGCACACAGTAAAAAAAAAGGAAGAATAATCTACTTTGCAGAAATGATTTTGTCTTTGTGCCTTCTTAAGCAGAACATGACAAAATGCTACTAAACACCAATCTTAGGTGCTCTCAGGATATGCCACAAACCCCAAAGAAGGTGCAGCTCAGCACAGTAGTGTAGCTAAGAGCTGTCAGAAATTGCTGTGTTAAGAACTGACTTCTTCCTAGATCTGGGTACCATTTTCACTGATGCCCAGGAGTTCTAACCTCCACAACTGCTGCTCTACTTCAGTTTGACACCAGTGTTTACTTGTTCATATTTATCACTGTGTTTGTAAAAATCAATATTTGTTACATTACATTTTATTGTATTTTATAATGAAAAAACAGGAGATACCATTTTATTCAAAATAAATTAACTTTGTGTGATTGAAATTTATTTTTCATTGCACAAAAATTACTAATCAGATATTCTACTCTCTTAGAACTTACAGATCATGATTCAATAGTACTTTGGATAATATAACTGATAAAGTTTGAAGGGTAACTTTCATCAATTTTTTTTCAATCTTTGCTATTATAGAAAGTATAAAGATGCCATTAATTCTTCAAAGGAGATTAACTTGCTTAATTTTTGTAAGATAGGCATGCTACAAATTGTATTTCCTTACGTTTGCACATTATATTTAGAATAATCACAGAAAAATTCATTTCAATACGTACTGTTCATACATAGCTACAGACTTTATAAGTGCTTTCTTATCTCAGCCGGTAATTCAAGAACATAGCTGTGCTTCATTTTAAGAACCATACAGCATAAAAATTTGAAAGCCAAACAAAATTTAAATGGTATAACATGGTGTGAAGATAGCGTTTGAGTTATCAGGAATATTAAGAACATGAAGCACATAATTAAAGAATATCTAGTACTGAAAGATATTCAGTGTATGTTTTATATAATTTGTAATTAAATGAAAAATACTGGTCAGAAATTCAAGCACTGATATGTGACTTAAACACTTTAACATAATTTATTAAATATTTCTTTTACATAGGCCAATGGGTAGTAAGCAATATATTATTTATCTATCCAAAGATACATGCCTTCGTTTATTTCCCTGCCTCTCTAATATTGACATTCACAACTTCTGTGTCTATCTTTGAAATGTTTTTTACAACAAAATGATTAGTGGTCCCCAATGTTCCCAACAAAGGATCATTTTCTAAAAATTCCTGCCATGTCCATCTTGTTTAAATCTAACATTTTTCACTTTGGCCTTTATCAAAAGCTATTTTTATCACAATAATTATTTCTCTCTCAGATGTGAAATGGATGAATATTTATGGGTTAGCAAACATACCTGAATATAAAAATAAGCATCTTTCTAGGAGGCTTCTTTGTACCTTATTTAAACATTTCCCCCAGTCTTTCCTACTATATTAGGTAGATAGTAACTGTTCAGTGATCACTTGGATAGAATGAAAGCATGGGAAAATATTGTTTTCATTCAGGATTCATAGTTACCATAGATAATGGTTTAAGTATCTCACTCCTCCATTTATCTTCACTAGGCAGTAGAACAATATGCTTTTAATCAAGCAATCTAAAGGCAGGGCATCTGTGTGAGTTTGAGGCCAGCTTGACCTGCGCACTGTGTTTTAGAGTAAACAGGGCTGCTACTGAGACCATGTCTCAAAACAAACAAACAAAAACAAAAAAAATGAAATGTGGCTCATGGGATATGTGTTAGAAATGTATTCTGTTTAGAACAGAATGTTAATAGATCATATTTTTTATCTTTCATCCCCAAAACATGAAATATATATATATATATCCCCTTTATTTCTGTCATATAAAAGTCAAATATTTTGACACCATCAACATCAATCCCTTGTTTTATTTATTTAATTATTCATTCATGCATGCATGCAGGGTCTTATTATATACCTCCAGCTAGCCTAGACCAAGCTGGCCTCAAAATCAGACTTCTTCAAACTTCTGTCTCTTGAGTTGACCATTATGTTGTGGATTTCCCCTAGTCATTCCTTATGTGTGAGACTCTTCATGATTTATTTTATTATAGAATAGTACAAGCAAATTGAAATTTCTCCCTAATACTGCTAATATAGCATAATATTTTTGAGAATATTTAAGGATTTAAGAAACCATTTTTTATGATACAAAATTGATTTTAATGAAATATTTCTACAAGAAAATCTATTTTATGGTAAAAGTCAGATGTCTCTGTCAGTCACCAGTTGCTGTCATTTTTTCCCATTAGGCCAGGGAAACAATGTAATTCCTCACCCGACTTTTAAAGAAAATGGCTAGTCCCACTGAGAACTTCACCTTTTCAGTGGGCATAGCCCTGTAGGTTTCCAACCTTCTGTGGATTACCCAGTGGTATTCTCTAGTAGGGAACTCCAGATACCAAATTGCTTTTATTTGAACCTACCAGGAAGAAAACGCATTTGTGTTACTTTTCTTTGGCCTCGGAAGATCACAGCGGGTTGTTACAAAGACTCACTATGCTTATTTAATCATCAAATTACCTGACAATAAAGTCCATGCATCTACCAAGGGTGAAGTGTTATTTCAGAGACCTGGGATAGTCTTTTACGCTTGGAAATAAATAAGTGTCAGCATATGGAAATATTGAAATTTAGCACTTGTGCATGGATGAACAAATTTCACAGGTTAAAAGCATGCTATCTCTAAAGTTAAATATTATTGAATCTATTATGCCGCAAAACTGAGCACCCATGACACTCTGCTGAATGCTGACAGTGGTTTAGTTTTAGCAGAAGATAGCTCTTTAAAAGGCACCCTGTAAACCATGATGTTGTTGCTGATGAGTGCATGATATATACTTTATTTTAGAGAATGGAAAATGAAAGTGATAAGAAAGGGTATTGTTTTCTTTTATTAATTATTCTTTGTTCCTTTTGTAAGGATTTGTATGAAGCAGTCCTCTCTCCCCACACTTTGCTTTTTCGAGACAGGGTTTCTCTGTGTAACAGTCCTAACCATCCTGTAACTACCTCTGATAGACTAGGCTGGCGTCAAACTCAAAAAGAACAGCGTGCCTCTGCCTCCGGAGGGCTGGGATTAAAGGCTTGTGCCGCCATCGCCCGGCCTTTTTTATGAATCAATTTCTTGGCATATACTATGTTTTGCTTAATGCATCCCTCAAATTTGTGTCCTCTTGGTCATGTGTGAAAACTGAAGATTCATATGCGTTTAACCATAGAAAAGCACTACTCAAGTCCTAGCAAAAGAATGCTTTTAAGTGTCCTTCCTTCAAAGGAAGTGGTGAAAGAGAGCCTGTGTGACTAAAAGACTTATCCCAAGATGACTGTATTTCAAGGCACTGACTGTATTTCGTGCTGTTTCCATCATTCTTGGCACCAGTCCATAATGACTGCCTAGAACTTGTCTTTAATTTAAAGAGAATAGCAGCAGGAACACAGGCAGTTTCTTAGCAAACCAGAAGACCTGTAATCTTCTTGTTTTGCACTTAGCCGAGCCCTGGTTGTCAAGTAAGTGCTATTCTTTTGTTATAGGTTCCAGATCACAGGCTACAGGGAGATGCCAATCAAAAGAGAAAGGTACAAAAAGTCCATGAAACGATACCTTCCTCAGAATGAGCCTTGAGCCCTACTTTCTAATCCTTGATCATTTGAATCAGGAATATGAATTGGAAGCATCTAAGAAATCTCTATTCCTAATGGCTATTCGATTCACAAACCTGAAGACTCAAACTTGTCTAACTGAAAGTTAAGTAACACTTTTGCCATATTATATTAGGAAATGCT
>JAQHUG010000036.1:11042681-11055581 GCA_028555095.1 Dicrostonyx torquatus
CCTGAGTGCTGGGATTAAAGGAGTATATCATTACATGGAGGTTTATATGGTACTGGAGATAAATCTCATAGCTCTAAGCATATTAGGTAAGCAATCTGCAACAGTTAAATCTCAGCTCAACATTTGTCTTTCTCAGAATCCATCTTCATGTCAACCATATTAACTGTTATTAACATATTAATATTTCTGTTTGGTTTCACAAACCTCTTTTTCCATTCTGTAGGCTATAGTACTATATAGAAACACGTTTTAGCTGTATTTTCAGTTTCCCTAAACTTGTATTGGTAGATTCTCTTAAAACTAGTCCATTTGTAATTTGACACAGTTTCTTTTTTCAATGCTGACTCTTATTTTGTAGCCTAAGATATTGTCAAGATCAGACTTCACATCTATGAGTCTCTAAAATTAATGGTCATATTTATTAGGAAGCAACATATAAAAGAGGCAATCAATACCACACTGTGCTATTGATTGTTATTGATGCTTATGCAGTCACAAAATAATTGAGAAAGTAACAAACCATTTAGTAATGCATTTAAAAGATAAAGAATGTTTTATTTAATTTTATTTCTTAGCAGAGAAAGGAGGATTTAGAGATGAAACAGAGGTTTAAATACGAAACAATTTTGGATATTTGGAAAACTTTATAAAATCATACTGTAATAGAAAATTATATACCTTATAAACTAAAATTCAGATTTTAGTAATGAATACAAAAAAGAGAACAGGTGCAATTACTTCACAGGTATCTCTCAGAAATCTTTCGGTAGACTTTAACTATCCAAGAAGTAATATATACAAAGATTAATGCATATTTTGTTATTAAATCCTTAATATGATGAACTTTTTCTGTTCTCACAATTTGTATCTCTATTTCATTCATTTAAAATCTTTAAATTTACTCCTTTTTATCTACTCTGAGAAATATGGATGATTTTCTTCTTTTTAATATGTTTTTTAACCCTGATACAGCTCACTATAAAGATCTCCCTGAAGCTATGTGTCACGAAATCTTTAATTACTGAATCATGCTATATGGTGCTTTAATGTCTTTGTTAATATAAGTTGCAGAGTATGCATTGTAGACAGGAACTTAATGTAACCCCACACTTCGATAATTAAATTATTTGATGCTATGGTATTGTTTTCTACTTATGTCTAAACGTGTTTCAATAATGAATAAATTCTGATGTGTTTTAAAGAACTCTCTCTTTTGTCAAAAATTGCTAGCAAATATTGAGGCTTCAAACAGTATTCTTTTTTAATTCTTCTTTTTTGTAAATCTTTTTTTTTATTATTAAAAGAAAAATTTACATTTACTCCCCTGTCCCGGGCCCTCCCGCTCCCCCACTACCCCACCACCCTCTCCCTACAGTATTCTTTTCATTTAAAATGAAGTACCATTTTTAAACCTTAACTTGTGAGGATGGTTCTAGATTAACTCCTGCTTATGAGGTAAAATTGTAGGGGTAACTAATACATGGTTGTGGGCAAGAGATAGAAGAATTATTCATGAAGCTCAAGTAAATGGGTGACCACGAAGATCATGGAAGTGACTGGAATTTCAGTGCTATGAAAAGCCACCCACATATGTCTAGGGCATCCTCTAGATGGCAGTAACTAAAAAGGAGTTATGAAAAATCATGAAATTTCCCTTCTTTTTTCCAGCATTTGTACAGTGCAGTTCCTAACTGATACTCAAACCCATTTCCATTTCATTTGCCTGTGTGTTCTTTCCAGTTGGCTTCTGGTGTGTTTGAGGAAAACAGTATCAACTTCCAAATACCCATAACATATCTCTGAATACAGTTAGACATAATGAATGCATTTTTCTAGCACTCAGAAGTTTATGAAAATTATGTTGCATGCCAATATTCATCATGTGGTCACTTAGTGGGTTTTTTGTTCATTACTTATTTTCATACATTCATGTCTCTTCAGATTCAGTTGCTATCTGATCCTTTCACATGCTATAACAAAAAATCTGAAAGAAAAGAGCTATGTATTGAATAGTAATTTCTTTATTTCATACTCTGAGTACTGGAAAGTCTCAGCACATGACACCAGTTTCTCTTCTGCATTCCAGTGAGAAACTTCTTACCACATATTAACCTGATGAAAGAAAACACATATCAGGAAAGCAGGAGTATAGTTGCTTTAATATTTCTTCCTAGATATAAAATTGGTAACCCTATTATAGGGACACCAAATCTTGATATTCTCTAACTCGAGTTACATCCCTAAAGTCTTGACTTGAAATAGCAATAATATAAGTTATGGATTATATTTTAAATGTAACAACATTAAACCTCATATTCAAATCATAATAATGAGGAGAAAGAAAATTATACATATTTATTACAACACTAATAAATACTGCTTTCTTGTGTGGAAAAATGACTTCTGTAATTTGGGTATGGTTTGAGTATGTCCCTTAAGGGTTGATATGTCTTGGTGGAAGATATTTATATACGTTGGAATGCTGTCATTTGTACATATTCTCTCATTATCCTGATTAGTTTTCATGAGGGCTTTGATAAAGATCGTTTCCCTGGCATCTATGGGTTCTTGCATTAGATGATTCCCCCAGTCATCTTTTTTAAACATTGTGTGTGTGTGTGTGTGTGTGTGTGTCATTGTACACACGTGGCAAGATACATAAGTTCAAGACAGAAGATGTTTTGCAGGAATCAGGTCTCTCTAACTAGTGCCTTCCTGGGATTGAACTCAATTTGTCAGATTTCCTAGCAATTGCTTTATCCCGCTGAGCCTTTTCACTGGTTTGTCTCACTGGTCTTATTTGAGCCTCTACCATTGCCATGAAGTTCTTCTTCAAGCTATCCCCAGGCTGGAGGGCGTACCAGGACAAGCTCTTGGACCTCCAGAGCTGGAATATCAATAAATTTAAATTTAAAAATTTACTGTATGTTTCTACATAGCCCAAATGCTTCATTCATTATAAAGAATGTGCAAAAACAATGAAAATAAATCACCATAATAAAACTATAATCAATGTATTCATGGGAAATATTGTATTGTTATGGTATTAATACACTTAGGTTTATTATTATAACAGTAAATTATATCAATCTTATGTCATAGTGGTTACTCATGTTACATAATTAATCTTGACATGGTACAATTATTGTTTTTCAAGATATTGAAAAGTCATTAAATTTACTCAGAAGTAGACTTTACGTTTATATGTTAAATTATTGAATGGAAAATTATGTAAATGTGATCACAACTTTGTGGCACATATAATTAATCATTTAATAAATTCAGTAAAATTAAGGGAGTTTTATACTACCCACATATTCTTAGCTAAGTAGTCTTGCACTGGAGTGTGATCAAATTTCCAGGATCTATAATTTTAAAAATAATTTTAGTTGTTATATAGGGTTTAAATAAGTGAAGCAGAGTTGGATATATGTGCTTAGGTAGTATGGGTTTGAAAGAGGAATAGTAAGTTACAGATGATATGATGGGGAAAATAAAAAAAAATAGGAAAGAAGCCTTTAACTAGGGAGGGAAGAAGGAGGTCCATTTTTAAGGGAAAGGAAACAAGGACAAATTAAACCAAAAATATTTGATAAGGCCTTAAGTAAATATAGTATTTTAAATTCACCTAATTTTTTTTACAATCAATATTTATCCTAAACATGATTATGGCATTTTGGCTAAACATGTCCCCTACCTGGTAGATAAACTAAATTTCCAGTGCTATGCATGAGAATCCTCCTTTTGCATAATTGGTCAGGTGGTCTATGTGACTCTGAAAGCAATATAGGCTATTACTATCATTCATGGCTGCCTATCAAAGGTTAAATGTAAGCCCTTTTTGCTAAAGTTACAGCAATTTAGAACACAGGATTTGCAAGATTAGGGATCATTCTTATCTGAAAGGTTCATTTCTGTGGCCTTACTTCAATAGTACAAGTTAGTAATAAGCTGTCAAAGGAGGGAAGAAATGGACAGTCCTCCCAAGTTGCAATGCCTATAAACTACAACAATGACCAGTATGGCAAAATAGCTCTCATAGTACAGCAGTGGAAATCACATGTTGCCAGTAACAAATTGGTTTTTAATTGGACTTAAAGTCTCACTCAACATGAGGAAGTCATGTGTGATACTACAAATCTAGTCAACCACTTATGGTTCATGAGACCATTGGTTTTAGACGATAATCAGTATGACTGCTCTAGACCAGCACAATTTCTAAAGTTATCTAAATCTTACCCTCATACCAGAGATAATTGTAGTTCTCTACTATCCTGTAAGACTCATTTCTACAGCAAATATGGAATATTGCATAAAATCACAGATGTACAAAAATACCAGAACATTGAGAGCTCAGCAGAATGGTTCCCTTATCTATGTCTTATGGTAAGAATTTTAAAATTATTTCACCTTCTATTTTTGTGGAAGCAATTGATATCATTTCAGTACCATTTTCTTCTTTGTTAAAAAAATAAAAGAAAGAAAGAACATCTTATTTTACTCTTTTATCTATTGAGAATGATAATTTATCACATGCTCCTTCAGTCTCTGAATGTGGCTGACAATGAGGGCTGACTGAGAAGCCAATGATAATGGCACTGGGATTTCTTTCTACTGCATGTACTGGTTTTTTGGGATCCTACTCTGGATGCACACCATCCTAGGCCTGGATGGAGTGGGGACGGCCTTGGACTTCCCACAGGGCAATGTGCCCTACCCTCTCTTAGGACTGGAGGGAGATGTGGGGGAGGATAAATAAGGGAGAAAGAGGGAAATGGGAGGAGGGGAGGAAGTGGAAATTTTGAATGGTATTATTTATAAAGCAATAATTTTTTTAAAAAAAATGATACTTTAATCAGGCAATAGTGGCACAAGCCTTTAATCCCAGCGCTTGGGAGGCAGAGACAGGTGGATCTCTGTGACTTTGAGGCCAGCGTGGTCTACAGAGTGAGTTCCAGAACAGCCAAGGGAGAAACCCTGTCTTGAAAAACAAAAACCAAAAATCAAACAAAGAATGATAACTGGTGTCCTTTGCTTTACAAAAACTTTTCTTTTTCATGAGGTCCCTCTTTTTATTTTTAAGTTTAGTGCCTGCTCTAAAATGTTCTGTTCAGGATGTAGTCTCTTGTGCCAATGGGTTCAAGGCTATTTCCCACTTTCTCTTCTATCAGGTTCAGTATATGTGCTTTTATGTTGAAGTCTTTGATTCACTTGGACTTGAGTTTTGTGCAGGGTGATAGACATGGATCTATTTGCATTCTTCTATATGCTAACATCCAGTTAGAGTATGAAATTGAAGATGCTTTCTTTTTCCATTATGAACTTCTAGCCTCTTTATCAAAAATCAGGTGTTCATAGTTATATGAAATTATATCTGGGTCTTTGGCTCAGTTTCATTGACCAACCTCTGTTATTATGCCAATACCATGTAGTTTATATTTCTACAGCTTTGTAGTACAGCTTGAAGTCAAAGATGGTGATTCCTCCTCAAGTTCTTTTATTGTACAGCATTGTTTTAGCTATCCTGGGTTTTTTTTTTTCCAAATGAAAATGAGCATTGTTCTTTCAAGTTCTGTAATGAATTGTGTTGGAATTGCATTGAATCTGTAGACTGCTTTTGGCTAGAGTTCTACATTTACTATGCTAATCCTTTGAAGCAATGAGCATGGGAGATCTTTCCATCTTCTGATATCTTCTTCAATTTCCCTTTTCAAAGAATTGAAAGATCTTTTACTTGCTTGGTTCAAGCTATAACAAGATATTTTATATCATTTGTAGCTATTGCAAAAGCTATTGCTTCCCTAAATTTTTTCCCTCAGGTCATTTATCATTTGTTTATAGGAGGGCTGCTGATTTATTATTTGAGTTAATATTTTATCTAGCCTTATGTTGAAGGTGTTTATCAACTATTCTACCTGGTAGAATCTTGGGGATTCCTTTTTGTATTCCATCATACTATCTGTAAATAATACTTTGATTTCTTCATTTTCATTTCATATCTCCTTGATTGTGTTTAGTTTTCTTATTGCTCTAGCTAAAACTTCAAGTACTCTATAGAATAGTTATGAAGAAAGTAGACAGCTTTGTGAATTGCTTTATTTTTCTGTTTTCTTAATTTGATGTTGGCTACTAGCTTGCCGCACATTGCCTTTATTATGCTTGGGTATGTTCCTTGTATCCATGAATTCTCTAAGACTTTTATAATGAAGGGATTTTGGATTTTGTCAAAGGCTTTGTACCTTCTAATGAAATAATCATGTAGCTCTTTTTACAGAATGGGAAAACCATTACCAACCCCACCAATGACAGAGGGCTGGTTTCCAAAATATATAACTCAAGAAACTAAACATCAATAAACCAAAGAATCCATTTTTAAAACATGTGTTACAGATCTAAATAGAGAATTCTCAACACAGGTATCTCAAAAGTTTAAGAAAAACTTAAAGAAAAGTTCAATAACATTAGCCATCAGGGAAATGCAAATTAAAATGACTCTGATTCTATCTTATACCTGCCAAAATTGTTAAATTCAAAGTCACAGTGTCAACTCATGCTGGTGAGAATGTTGACCAAAGGGAACACTTCTTCGTTGCTGGTATGAATGCAAACTTGTACAGCAAGTTTGGAAATTATTGTGACAGTTTCTCGGAAAATTGGGAATCAATGTACCTCAAGATCCAGCTCTATTACTCCTGGGCATATATCAAAAGGATGCTCACTAATTCAACAAGGACACTTAAACAACATTGTTTGTATCATCTATATTCATAATATCCACAAAATGGACCAGTTGTCCATCAACTGAAGAATGGGTAAAGAAAATGTGGTACATTTCCATAATGGAGCATATTCAGATGTTAAAAACAAAGACATCATGAAATTTTCCATCAAATGTTTAGAACTGGAAAAATATACCTTGAGTGAGGGGAGTCAGAGAGGGAAAGACAAACATGGAGTATACTTATAGGTATATATTACTGTAATAGTAAGAGAAAACCATGCTACCATCCACAAACCTTCAGAAACTAACTAAAAAGGAAGGCTCAAGTGGGGAGAACAGGAATCTTACTGTGAAGACATCAAAGTTGGACAGGAGGAGGGATCTGGAATGGGAGTTAGCATGAAGCAAGAGGAATCAGTTTTGAGAGTATGAAGGGAAAGAGTACTGGGAAAGACAAATGGAATAAGGGGCATCTCCGGGATGAATTAGAAACCTACTAGAGTAGAAACTCCCAGAAATTTATGAGGTTGAACCCTAGCTCAGAATGTTAGCAGTAGGAGATACAGAACCTGAACTGGCCATCTGTAACCAGGCAAAACTTCCAATGGTAGTTTTGGGACCCCCAAAATTTGCCCTACCTATTATATATTAGGGTAAAAGTGGCATAAAAATTATAGAAGTGGCCAACCAATGAGTGGTACAATCTGAGAGCCATACTATGAGAGTGAGCCCACTGCTGCTACTGACTGGAGGGTCAGGACCCAGAGGCAGGACAACCCAAAGACCTAAAATAGAACCAACTATGAGTGAATGGCAAAGAAAAATCAATGAAATCATTCTAAAAATATTCCACTCTTCTTCATACATCATGCATAGCCCAATAGTCATCAGAGGCTTCACCCAGTAACTGATGGAAACAGATGCAGGGACCAGTCATTAAGTGGATCTCAAGGACTCTTGTAGCAGAAGAGGAAGAAGGATTATGGAGCTATAGAGGCCAAGAACACCATTTAAAAATCCACACAATCAACTAACTGAGACTGAACTGCCAGTCACAGAGCTACCATGGGACTGATATCGTAGTTGGGTAGCTTTGTCTTTATTGAACTCCTAAAAGTGGGAACAGGACCTGTCTCTGACTCTCGCTTGCTTTTGGGAACCTTACTCCTACTGGGTTACCTAGTCTAGACTTAATGGGAGAGGAGGTGACTACTCTTATCAAATCTTTTTATATCATAGCTGACTGGTATACATGAGAGGCCCACCCTTTTTTGAAGAGAAAAGAGAAGTGGATCAGGCAGAAGAGGGAAAGGGTTGAGAGGAGAGGAGGGAGGAAGGGAGGTGAAACTCTGATCTGTTTGGGAAAAAAATAAATAATTGAATGATTGTTTAAAATTTAAAAAGAATGATAGCTAGAATGCACAATTTACATGTGAATATCATATAGGAAATATTGATAAGATTTCTGATGGTCTGATATTTCCATTCTAGTCACTCTATGGGTAGGCACAAGAACATGTGTGTTCTTGCATAAGAATGAAAAGTGTTGTAACTTTTTCTCCCTCAGTCACACAGGACTGTAAAATATGAACCAATCCCTAACCCTTCCCTACAGTGCATAAGCCCCTGTATTTGGATTTAATCTCAATCTCTTGGAACCAGGGCTCAAATTCTCACACTAGTAAAGCAAGTACTTTACAAACTCAGTTATATCCCTAACCTACTTCGTTTTCAATAGCTACTATTAAAATATACTATTATATCTTCTCCTACTTGGATATGACTTTTTAAAAATAGTCTCTCATTATTTTATGGTTTACATGTTGTTTAAGATATTTGGGCTTTTTGACCTTCCTGCCATCTGCCTCAACATATTAGTAATATCAGAATAAGTAATCATAAAATTAGCAGTGCTGATATGATAAATACATGTATTTATTTCACACACAGCTTCAGGCTTTTCTTAAACTTATACTGAATAGGAGGAATTATGTAGATATTAGTACATGGAATGTTTCCGATCATCAGGTAATTATGCTATTCTGTACACAGTGGAGCACAACCTAAAACTCAGAAGCTGCTTGTTGATGGAATTGTCTGTGTAAGTTTGTAGACATGTGGTTGGTTGCAGAGAACTGTTTCTGTGAGAAATGAAACCGTTGATCAGGGGGACCACTATGAGTGCCATCAACAAAAACTCCTGTCTCTCAAGCTTCAAAGTTGTTATGCACTTCATTTCCATAGTTCTTGACATCTGGATTTACCCATTAGAAACTTGATTCTAATTTATGTCTCATTGATTTTTCTTAAATTTACTTTTTCTTATTTATTGTAAGATTTTAGAGCAACAAAGAGGAAATTCAATTATTAATTAAATTTTGGTTGCATTTAAGCACACAAGAACTCATGAGAAGAAATGGGCATATTTACAACACAGTGACTTAAGTAAGTTGCTTTTATTTGTTCTCTTTTTGTCTTTAAAATATATTTAAAATGATGGAATAATAATTACAAGGTTTAAGTACAGAAATCTATGATGAAAACAAAAATCAACTGGTTTGGAATAGCCAACTACCACTTACCAAAGTCTTCTTCCTTATTTATTAATTAACATATCCATTTTATACCAGTGGATCCTAATTTACATTACAAAAGAAACTGCACTAAGAGCAAATTCCTACAGTGTACTTTAGAGTGGTCGGGGATATCTAGGATAATTCAAAGAGAGAGGACTGCCAAAAGAAGGGATCTAATCTTAGCAGCCTTTTATCTCTCTTAAAGTGGCTAAAAATAGGACTTGGGTAGGAGTCTCGGGAGCTTACCTGCCAGTTTGACATTTATTCTTTTTTTAGACTCTCCATGTTCTGTATCGGACCTAAATGTTACTGAATCTTTCTGAGAGGTTATCTCCTTGGAACTTTCCTGAGATAGTAATTCAGTACTTGACTTTCAAAACCTATCACTGTGTTAAGGGGAACAGGATAATTTTACTATAATGTACCAGAGTGATCTATTTAGTATTTTAATGTCACAGACACAAGTAAAATGAGATTTAATCTTCACAAAAATGATCATACATGGAAATAACTTTATGCAATATTTCATATGATATTAATTTGAAGGTATCGTATATGTATGGAATTATATTTTAATTGATTCATAAAAATAGGTTTTTAAAATAAAAATAGAGTTACTTCACAAAGCATGACTTATAAATTTGTGTTTATAAATACCGAATTAGAGAGGAAGCAAATAACTCAGATAAGCCATGCTAACTTTGCTTGCCAGTTGTTTTCTATGTTAGGATTCATTGAGAGATAGTCTCTCTTGTATACCAGGATTCCCTGGAAATTACAGAACTTAATCTTCTCCAACTCAGAATGAATAATCCTCTTGCCTTTGACTCCTGAATGCTGCAATTACTGACATAAGTTATTGCACCTCTTGGCATCTTTACTCTCAGTAATTCTGTTTTAGTGGCAGCTAATTTAGTGTTTACTTCTTTACATTATTCTAGGGTTGTTGTGTTGGAATTCTCAACTTTACTGTCAAAGCTGAAACAAAGGGATATTGGATAGTTTTTGGACTTTCTATCAGCTTGATAAAGAATCTCCTTTGCACTTTGGGCAGTAGCATATGTAAACCTCTGTACCCAATGTGTCAAGAACACAATTTAAGTTAAAATGCTGCTTGCCTAAAAAGATAAAAGGTGAGCTCATGGCTTCCAACCCCAACAAAGAAGCGGTAATGTAGAAGCTCTACCTTAAATCATTCTAACACAGTCCTCTGAACACAATAATTCTCCACTTTATTTTCATTCTCAGAAATATACTCATCATAATTGAGTATGAACAAGAAGTACATTTCTGGGACTTATTGGGTATTTGTATGATGAATTGGGAAGAAATTCTCTAAAACATTTTTTATGCCCAGGCAACAGCCAGCATCTGGGTTGATTTCCATGGCTCCTATTGCCACTGAGGGCTGTACAAATGCCCAGAGTCTGGACAGATACCTGAGTCTATGGTGATGTCCAAGAGTCTTGCTGATGCTGGAACCATGCTGCCCTGAATGACTTGCATTGCCACTGGGGTCATGTGATGTCTTGGCTTGAACTGCCTGTAAGGGCATGGTCTATGTTCATGGTCTTGCTGTTGCTTGGGTCTGTGATGATGTCAATGGACTGTGTTGTCACAGAAAGTCACAGGAACTAAGCATGTTGAAATCTGAGGACTATGTTGAGCCAACTCTTCTCTTAAATGTCTGGTCTTGCCCCTCCTTGAACACTGCAACAGAAGAGCTGCCCTACCTTCCATGGGAGAGCTGGTTCCCACACTTAGGTAAAATGGCCCAACACCACACCATGGGTATGGGAGAGCAGGCCCCTATGACATGTACCTAGGAGAACTGGCTCCACGGTTTGCTGATTGGGTCAGTCTCAGTGACCTCGACTGATCAACCCAGCTATCATCCAGTCACATATACTGGGCCTTTGGTTGGCTGACTCTAACAACTCACATGTATCACCTTCTGGAGTACATGAGGGGACTGGTCCTGTGGAACAGTGGTCACAGAATTGCATGACTTGGGGAGGTGGTGAGAAGTCTGGGAGAAGTTGTGGTTGGGAACCAGTGATGATGGTATGCCCAAGGACTTGTACCAGACCAATGACTCATTGCGATGAACATTTTGTGATGGGGCTCTAATTGGATGGAAGGGTATACTGAATGACATATGGCAGCTTCCAGTGCCACTGGGATGAATAAAGAGATGTTGAAAAGATGGAGGAGTGAAATGGGTTTTTTTTTGTGTGTGTGTGTACTTTGTTCTTAATTGTTTTTTTGGGAGGGTTCTTTAAGGGTGTATGCTGCAGATGTCAGGCAAGGATACGAGTACTAGGAGGTGAGGAGAATTGGGGTTAATGGCATGAAGTTCCCAAAGAATTGATAGAGAATTATGCTTCAAATAAAACACGATGTTAACTACAAAAATGTTCAGATTTATTGTTGTTTTGCTGAGGAATAACTCAATGTACAAATTAGTCATTTTATATCTTATACTGTATAATAGATTAAAATCAAAAGTATGTACATCTTAAGGAAGTCAATGAACTGCAACACTTAATAATCTCAATTTAATTAACTAACATTTATATACAACATTTAATATGATAAATTCAAATTTCTACTTTATATAGTGACACAGATTTTAAAATGTGAAGACAAAAAGAAGATTGAAATGAATCAGTTTTTAAAAAGAACACCATTGATACATGTATTGTTTCATTGTTGGGGATGTGCCAGGCATGAGCTGACTTTTGGTATATGAGCAGTGGTAAGGTACAGAAAGGCCAGAACCCTCAGATTCAGGTGTGTGTCTCACCCAATAATAAACACAGTACAGGAATCTGTTAGCACAAAGAGTGAATCCAGAACAACATAAAACAAACAAAATAGAATAAACAGCAACATATTAACTTAATAAAGATAGTTCAATATATTTAAAATGAAGACCTTCATAAGCATGGAAACACAATCTTAGAATGCACTAGTTATTGGAAAACAATAAATTTATATATTAATTTTACATTTGCTCTACTTTGTAATATTTATTATTTATTTATTAGGGTCAGTAGCTTAAAAGACAAAAGTAAAAGCGTGGATATAGATGATGATAAAGGGAATGATTATTGTTGTCTCTTCCTTCTTTCCTCTGAATTGAATCATTGGCTCCTGAAGGGAGAATGGGGATTCATAAGACTCAGGAAGGAAACTTACAAGACTTAGGAAGCCTATGAATCTTATGATGTTCAGGAAACTCAGGAAGTTATAGGGTTCACATGGCACTTTTCTACTGTTTTATAAAGAGCAATGGTTCCTGAAGGAAAGGTAGTTATCTTCTGTTGATTTTACCTTATATTAAATGAGGAGTACAAGATACAGTTTTCATGAGTAGCCACATACTTGCTGAGGTGGATTTTTTTTCAGATATGAGCTGGATTTTAGTTGCCCATATTCATGCAAGTAACTCATGATCCAAGTTCCTGTACCTCCATTGAACTCATTTATTATTTATCAAGCTACACTTCACTGGAATTTTTTTATTTGATCTGATCTGGGATAAATAGGTATTTATTCCCACATACCTTGGAAAAGTTACATACTGACAAAGTCAAAATA
>JAQHUG010000036.1:11055976-11072912 GCA_028555095.1 Dicrostonyx torquatus
TCCCTTCTTTTGCTCCAAACCTTTCCATACATCCCTTTCTGCTCTTGCAAATATATGATCTCTTTTTATACACATACAAACACACACACACACACACACACATATATATATATATATATATATATATATATATATTACTAAATATAACCTGTTGAGAAAATACAATGTCACTTGTAAGCATTTATGTCTTCAGGTTTAATCTTTTTGGCAGAAGATGACGAATGGATATGCTTTTTTTCTGGGGAGGATCACCTTCCCTACTCCAGGTTTTCCTGTTTCCACTTCTCACATATTTTCCAAGTTCCAAAAGCAGGGGACTGGAAGTCTTTTGTTCTCAGTGTTTATACAGTCAGTAACCTAGAAGGTTAGGTAAAATGATTCTAAGATTTACTAAATGTCTTCCACATCCAGTAAAATTAAGATATACCTTCATTCAGGGAAAAGGTTAAGAAGCTTTTCTTTTAAGCCCACTTATAAGTTGAAAGTATCTGAAGCTTTGGACTCTTCAACTGTCATATGTATGGGCCTGGGCTCTCCTCTGAGCTATCCCTAAAGGAAATGGGGTCGAACTGGAATGACTCTGCATATTAAGTGGTACTATTTACAGTTCTATGATTGCTAATGCCCTTTGCTACTGATATAAAATTCTCATTTTTTCACCATCTATAAAATTGGAATGACCTACACAATAACCTTCAGATTACTAATGACTGCTGCGAGAAGGCAATTTAACCTGTCCCAGGAATAAGCCCCTTTATTTATGTCCAATGCAGAGGAGTCTGGCCTGTAACCACATACATACAAGCAACATATTTGAACTCAGCACTATATATATTTGTATACACACACATGTATAATAACATCAAGTAAATATGTTATCAACTTGAATGGAGGACACATGGGGGTTATTGGAATAAGGTTTTCCTGGAGAGGCTGCATGGGTGATAGGGATAGGGAAAGCAATGCAATTTTTTCCAAATAAAACATATGCAAATAAATAAGAGAAATGAAACACTTAAATTAATAAAGGCAAGGACAAAAGTATATATTCACTAATAAATTAATATTAACTATTAAGGAAAGATAATCATGCTACAACCCACAGACCTATAGATGTTAGATAAAGAGGCAAAGTCTAGTTGGACATAGGAATTTCCATGGGATAAAGAAATAGGATAAATTTTGTGGGTGGTGCATATGGGGATTGGAAGAGGAGGGTTCAGGAGGCATAGGGAGAGAGTGAATATTGGGTAAAGACAACTGGAATAGATGGGCATTTAGGGAGCACTGTGGAAACCTAGCACAGGGGAAAACATCCTTAAAGCTATGAGACCTACCCTAACACAGACTCCTAACAATGGAGGATATGTTACCAAAACTGTCCATTATCTGTAACTAGGCTGGAACTGGGACAGAGACCCAGCCACAAAACTTTCCACTTACAATCTCTCCGTCTGTAAGATGTACTGGGGTAATGAAGTCACAGAGCTTGTAGGAGTGACCAACCAATGAGGGGGTCTAACATGACTCCTAAGTCATAAGGTGAGATCCATATCCAGCATTGCCTGGATGGCTAAGATCTGGAAGTTGGGATGCTGAGAGACCTAGGGTAGAACCAAGCACAACTAACAAAAAAAGTAAATGCAACACTTCCTAATTATATTCTGATTGGTGCCTAGCCTGATATCATCAGGGAGATTTTCTCAAGCAGCTGATGGGAGCAGATACAAAGATCTACAGTGAAACATTAGACAGAGTTCAGGAAACTTGGCAAAAGAGGGGCATGAGGAAGTGTAAGAGCTCTAGGGTTCAAGGACACCTGATCTTGGCCCATGAAGACAAATTAGTAAGGCTGATAGGAACTCACAGAGACTGAAGTGGCAATCACAGATCCTGCATGAGTCTGAGTTAGTTCTTCTACATATATGTTATGGTTTCAGAGCTTGCTGTTATTGTGGGAGTCCTAACTGTAGGATTATGTATGTGTATATATTTGTTGGGGTGGTGTCTGACTCTTTTGCCTGCTTGTGGGCATTTTTCTCCTAAGGGATTGTCTACCCAGCCTTGATATGAGAGTTTTGGACAAGTCTTTTAGCATCTTGTTATGCTGTGTTCTTTTGATATCATTAGGAAGACTGTTCTTTTCGGAAGGTACTGAAAATCTAGGTAAGAAGGGAGGTATATTTGGGGAACTGGGAAAAGAAGAGGAGAGACTACTGTGGTCAAGATGTTGTTTATAGAAGAAAGATAAATAAAAAGAAAAAAAGATGAAATAAATGCCATAAAAACAAAAAAGAGTGATTTACTACTTTATTTTATTTTATTCACATCTCCAGAACAGACATTAACAGAGGAAAGATGGTTAGGTACACTGAATGTGTGAAAGACTAACTAAAGAGCTGCACAAAACGTTTGCCAAAGCAAAAGAGATTCACAGACAAGTTTATCTTCTCTACATGTGTAATTTTCATATGCACGGATGGAAAAAACAAAAACAACATTAACAAATTAGCTGACGTTCACATGGACACCCTGATGAAGCCTCTCTAAGATTGATATGTTTTTGCTGAGCTTCTTTCTCTTTTCATCTACTGTAATTACCCTTCCCACCTCACTACCCTGACCTCAGTTATGTCAAGTACATCAAGGAGTAGGTACAGATTCCCTAGTCTCAAAAGACAAGTGAAAGTCATTTCACAGCACTGAGTATACAGGGGAAATGGTATAAACAAAATATTCTTATGGGTCTGTTATGCATAAACATTAGTTCTCCTGGCCAGCTCCATCCTCTGGGTTTAATAGTTCCCTATACTCCATTAGTAGCAAGTGGCTGTTTTGATCATATACAAAGGGATTTAGTGTGGCATTATAACTTGGAAAAACGTTGCTTATAAAAGGTTGTTTATCTCACCTTGAGATTATATGACTCAGTTGATTTGCATATCTTTTATCACCATAGAGTCAAAAATGTAAGTCTACACATTTTGAGAACACTGTTCCAATTTTGTTTCCCCTCTGGGAATTCCCCTCTGGAATTAATGTTAAAACCATTTATACCATATTCTATAAAAATTTTTATTGATAAATATCCCAGTGAAATAAGAGACACAGGTAGTGTAAGTCAAAAAATGGAATCTATGTATAAAAACTATAATATAGGACATAACTATGTTAAACATAGTACAAAATAGCATAAATTTCCTTTATTGTGAACTATGTTTAACATAATCCCTATGGTCTGTTTTTTACTTCATTTCACATCATTGGGAAGAGATAACTTACTTTGACAGGAGATAATATTTAATCAGTTACCTCTTGGCACCATGCACTTGGATGGAAATACTGTGTGGTGGAGAAAAGTTTTTCACCCACAGCTGCTGTGGGGTAAAGCTCTTGTACATTATAAAGATTTGTCACTCACACTGGTTTCATACAAGGCTGATTGGCCAGTAGCCACTAGGAAGTATAGGTAAGGCAACCACACTAAGAGAATTCTGGAAAGAGGAAAGGCAGAGAGATATAGTTGCCAGTTAGACACAGAGGAAGCAAGTTGGGAATGCCTCACTGAAAAGGTACCAAGCCACATAGCTAACATAGGCATGGGTTAATTGAAATTAGAATAGCTAGTTAATGAGCCTGAGCTAATAGCCCAAACAGTTTATAATTATTACAAGCTTCTCTGTGGTTCTTTGGGACTGAATGGCTGAAGGACTGGGCCAAACAGAAACTTCTGTCTAGACATAGCCAAAAGGGAGAAAAGAGAATGAGACAGGTGGGCTAGGAACAGGATAGTCCTCAATGGTATCCTCAGTGATGCGTCTCGACTAAAGCTGATGTGAGATAATTTCTCACTTGGGCAATGCTAATGCATTTGACACAGAGCTAGTTCCATTTGACACAAAGGTAAAGTTATATTAGAAAACAATTGATTTTTTATTTTCCAAAACAGCATTTTAATTTGCAATATTAGCTTATTCTGTGTCTTTTAGGATAATAATCTAAGTGATATGCGAGATGCCTACATTCAGGTATCTGACTTTCTCTTTTAACAATATCCAAGACTCTGTAAAATAACGTGTGGTATTTGCTTTAAATAGTATCTGAAGTTTTGTAACTTAGGATAATAATTACTTATTTAATTCATTTTGGGAAGAAATTAATATCAGGCAAGGTTGGCAAGAAAAGATTGGGGGACTTCCAAGTACATTATATAAAATTCCTTTGCAAAACAAGGTTCAGATAATATCGTCCTTCTATAGTATCAGATTTTGTTTTTTTTTAAACTATGCAGCATGGGGAACAATAGATTTCTTTATTTTTTGAGATCGTGTTTCTCTATAGTTTTGGAGCCTGTCCTGGAACTAGATCTAGTAAACCAGGCTGGCCTCGAACCACATTAGACTTCTTTTACTCACCAATTCCTCTCAGATCACATTCCTCCAATTTCTTTCTGAACTGTAAACTTACTTTGCTCTGCTAAGAAAACTTTTGAATGAACTGTTATTTCTTTGCTCACTTCTTACCTTTGAGAATACAATTGCTTAAGAACAGATATTCACCTGCAACAGTTTTCCTTTTCTTTAGACTCGATTTCCCACTTTAGTGTTGTCTTGTTTGCCTAATTCCTCGTCAACACTGTTGCCTTACATCATTATGTAATGGGACAATCAGCTCTTACATTCTTCACAGGTGGGATGCTGAGGAAAAGCCTCATTGTTCAGCATGATTTTAGGTTGTTTGGCTACCATAATGTATCAGCAAGACAGCTATCACAGGAGGAAGAGATGTTCATCTATTTTCATGACCAGGCATCTTGATCAAGAACTAGGTATGTTTATGGTTAGACCTAAGTCTATATCATTTTAGTACTGGGAATGGGCTTAATTTTAAACAATGGATTTTCAATTGAACTCGAGTCTACTATGGACAAGTTTTCTTCCTCTGTAGATTACCAAAGATGCTGCCAGGTCACCAGAATTGCAGGGCTTCCCTCAGCAACCCACAAGAGCAGAACTGAATCCTATTCTTTTATGTAATCTTAGATCAGCTACAGCTGGTCTTGTCATGGGAACTAAAAGCAGGGAAACCTTCTCTTCAATCTACTGGCACCAAGAGAGTGAATTCAGGTCTCAAGACACTGTTAGGTTCTCAATCTTTGCTGGGCCTTTGAGCAATGGTGAGGGCAGATTTCAAAGTAGCTGTACTTAGGTTTGAAATCTACGGCTCATGATGCAAACACCTACCTGGCTCATGAAACATTCCTACGATATTACCTCAAGATGCACAAATTTGGTGTTCTGTCTGTAAACCAGTTATGTGGCTCTCATTTTGTCTTCTTAGTGACTTTTTCCTCCGCTTGAGCTGATACCATCAAATAACATTGTTTATCTAATAGTTTCTACATTCAAGAAGAAAGCACAAGGCATGATAGTAATTCTCATCTGTAATTCTCATACTCAGAAAGATGATATATGAACATATTTCTTTTTTTTTTTTTNGCCTGCACTGGAGCTAGCTCTTGTAGACCAGGCTGGTCTCGAACTCACAAAGATCCGCCTGCCTCTGCCTCCCGAGTGCTGGGATTAAAGTCGTGCGCCACCACCGCCTGGCTATATATATATTTATGGACATATTTCTATTAATCAATGAAATTTTGATTTATATATGGAATATCAAATCAGTCATGACTACATAGCAAGACACTCTATAAATTGGACAAAAGAGAAGATAAATTGATCCTTCAGAAATCTTTGTTTATCTCAGGAAATATAAGTATAAATAAGGATATTTCTTTGATTTATTTAAACATTTTTTAAGAATTTCACATTTCAACACTGTATTTACCAACACATTTCAACACTGTATTTACATCATTTCTACTCTTCCACCTCTCCATTCTAACATCTTTCTTTCCCCATGACCTCAAATTTATGAGCTCGTTCTCTCATTAGTATTTTGAAGTCTGTTCCTGATTCCTAATTTTTCCATAGTCACTAATTGCCTGTAGCTCTTCACATAGGAGACAGACCTTGAGGGATTTTTTTTTTAATCCACATTGGTATGTAAGCCTTTGTGTAGGTCTTTGTTTCAGGCAACCTTAATAATCAGGCTTAGTGTGTACAGCTTCCCTGTTTATATAAAGACATTATTTTAAAGCAGTTGCCCTAATGCTCCGGCTCTTACAATCTTTCTGTCACCTCTTCCACAAAGTCAGCTATACCTTATGAGTAGAGGATGCACTCATGCATTAACAATTAAAATATTTTATATTATTTTGGTAATACATTTTCAAGAGTAAATGCATAAAAATTGTGGTGTGAACCACATAGCAACTATGTGTTAGCCTACTGCAGCACAGTTTTTATTTATCTTCACGATATGAGAACAGAAAATACATCAGTGTATTCACTAAACTCTAATTTTCTAAAAGGCTGAGGTTTTCTGTGATTTTAGATAGACATTTCTTTCTTTTGACAAAAAACATTATAAAATTATACTACAATGATTGATGAATTATTGTTGTTTAGTTTTAAAATATCTTTGCTTTATATAACATTGGTAATTGTATTTGTGTAGGCTACTTTTCAAAGTTGAATGATGCCCCAAACAGCAAATTTATTTAAAATTCAAAAGTAGAATAATGACAAGAATATGATAGTTTTAAGAACAAAATTATAGTTCTGAATCCACTAATATTTTTGTTTAAATTATTATCATCAAAGGCTTTTTACTTTTACATTTGTATGTTGAAAATATTTTTCTCTCTACTGATTAGTATTATTTTTGCAATTTCTTTGATAATACAGTTGAAAATTAGACCCTGTCAACAGTCAAAATTATGCCTATGTTATATTTATCTGGTTTAAGTAAAATGAAAATTAAAATGTTGGTTAAAAAATTCCTGAAATGCAGATGTGAAAATTATAAAAGACGTTTGGCTCTTCTTTTTATTTTTGACTAAGATAAAATGCTTAAAATGAAACTTGCCTCATAGTAATTTGTGTGTAGTGCAATATTGCTTATTATAGAACCAAAATTGTAAATACTGAATGAGTAAGTACTAAAAGATTTCCTTAAGTATAAGATGATATGATATCTACCTGTGCTTAGCAACTCATAAAAAAGTTATATACAGGATGTGAGCTTCTCTCCTTAATGATTTAAATTGTAATTTGTTTTTCCTGCATTAATCATATTAAATTGTGAAGATTTACTATGTTTTTTATCCATTCATTTACAATGTCATTTGTAATTTGTGTGTTCCTGAGACACATTACATTATGAATTTAGTGATAGCAAAATAAACATAACATAAATTTTACAAGCTTACAGACTTTAAGGAACGACCAACAGCAAAACAACTGTATTTAAATTGTTTATAACTAATCACCAGAACTTTTTCAACTGACAAAGATGAAACTCTACGCCATGTAAACAATATTAGTCTCATTTTCTCAAGCCATTGATAACAATTCTTCTTATTGCTAGTTTTGTGAATACTCCACAAACTCCATATATATCAGACCATACAATCTTGTCTTTCTATGATGGTCATTTTTCTCTTATATTTTTAAATTTTAATTAATTAATTAATTTTACAGCCCCACTGCATTTCCCTCTTCTTCCTCTCCTCCTATTCCCTCCTCCATCTCCCCTTCACCTCTACCCCCAATCCACTTCTCTGTTTTCTATTCATAAAGGGGTAAGTAAGACTCCCATAACTATCTACAAAGCATACCATATCAAGTTGCAGTAAGACTAAGCACCTCCCTCTTCATTAAGGCTGGGTAAAGCAATCCAGTATTAGGACTAGATTCCCAATTGACAGTAAGAGTCAGAGACAGTCCCCATTTCCACTGTTGGAAGTCCCACAAGCAGACCAAGCCAAACAACTGTCACATATATGTAGTAGTCTTAGGTCAGTTCCATGCTGGCTCCTTGTTACTGGTTCAGACTAGGTGAGTTCCTCTGAGCTAGGTTAGTAGTTTCTGTGAGTTTTCTTGTGATATCCTTGACCCCTCTGGCTCCTGCAAGTGATCCTCCCTCTCTTCAGCAGATTCCCTCAGCTCGGACTTGTGTTTGGCTTGTAGTCTCTGAATCTGTTTCCATCAATTACTGAATGAAAGCTCTCTGATGAATACTGGGGTAGTCACCAAAATGATCACAAAGAGGCTACCTAGCCACTATCAATAGGAGTCTTAGCTTTGTCGGAGTGCTGTTGCATCAAGTTTCCACATTCCGGATATCTCTTTCAGTGATTTCCTGAGCCACCCACCCACACCCTTACTTGATCTCTAGTTCCCATCCCCACCTGCCTCAGTCCACCCAGGAGATCTCTATTTCCCCTTCCCAGGGAGATCCATTAATCCCTTCTTGGACTGTGTTTTTGTTACCTAACCTCTCTGGATCTGTGGATTGAGCCTGAATTATCCTTTACTTTACTGTTTATTTCCTCTTATGAGTACATACTATGTTTGTTTTTCTGGATCTGGGTTATCTCACTCAGGTTGAATTTTTTCTAGTTCCATCCATTTGCCTTCAAATTATGACTGCCTTTTTAAACTTGACAATGTCCTAAATATCATTTTAATATTTTCCTAAGCATTTATCCACCTTGTAGCAGATTCTGGGACCTTTTAGCTTTAGAAGGTCAGGTAATATTTTACTGTATAAACATTTTGCTTATCTTTTTATTTAGTGTTGATGTTCCTATTCTACTTCTTGGTTTGGAGAATATCACCGCTATGAGAAGTCACACAAATGCCCTTCAGAGAGCTATATTAAATGATTTCAATATATTTACAAGTGGAAAGAGTAGACAAAAGGTAATTTTTCACAATTCAGAGCGTCACCATAGTATTTCAGATAGAGCGGCCTCATTGACATTTCTCCCAATATAGAGAAAAGTTCCTAATTTCTCTCCGTTATTGTTTAACACTTGCTCTGTTCTGAAACTTTTATTACTATTTGTTGTTTGATTGTTTGTCTGTTTGTCTGTTGGTTTGTTTGTGCTCATGGTCATAGCAGTGAGTAAAAAGAAGTCTATCACTGTGCCTTGACTTTCGTTTTCTAAACAATGATATTAAGAATATTTTAATAATTATTTTTCATTTACAAATCTTTTAAGATAATTTGCCATTTAAATCCTCTTTCTAGTTTTCAATATTGTTCATTATTGACTGGTGGTCGTTCTTCAAAATCGGAGACCATCCTCCTAGTGTCTGGTATATGATTTATATTATATTTTATTTCATGAATACCCTTTTGTCTTTCACATATACAGTACTAACTTTTATATAAACCAATTAGGATATTTTACTTTAGTTGCTGTTTCAGCAATTAATGCTGGATTCAAGGAACTGTTGAATACCCTGAAGATTTTTTTCTATATATATTTTTAAATATCCATGTATGTGTAAGCCTCAGGTTTTGGCCTGGATTCTGTTATGGATCAGTACTTGTATAAGCATAAGAAAAACATCACACTTCATTCTTTTGTTTTTTTCTATTATTATTATTATTGTTATTATTATTTGAGCATACTGTACTTTACCATGACAACTTTGTCAGAAAACTATTGATCACACACTCACAGGTTTATTTTCGTGTTGTCTCTCTATTTGGTTAGCCTTCTGCCTGTATTTATGTTTGGCTTTTTAATGAGGACAGGTGTTTATGTTTTCTGGCATTATCTGAGATTTCACAGTATTTTCAAAATGTCATTTCTTCTTCTTTACACAAACTCCATTGAGATTGAAGTCAGTAGCATTTAATCTCTTCATACCTTAGATATTAATGCCACACTCCTAAACATTGTCCTTATGGCCATACGTGTGTTCATCATTGACAGAAACACCTTCATGTGATAGCTGGCTGAGTGCCATATATTCAGTAATTTTATGCATTTGTTACTTTAATCATGGTAGCCATGGCATTGTGGATAGATGAAACTTTCAAAAACTTAAATCAACAACATTCTAGTATGACACATGGCGTGTGATTTCTTTCTTTGATAATATCATACTTAAGACTTGGAAACTAAGCACACAAATGTCTACCAATGGTAGGAGACACTTTATGAAGCATAATACTATGAAGTTATTTCAGATATTTATTTTAATAATTTTCACCGCAATAAAATATTGACTAGATGGCTTTGCTTATCAGATACACTACAAACATTGCCCCTCTATAAATGAGTTGGGTGCTAACAGAATGCTTTCCACATTTTTGTATTTTATTAAAGTCTTTATTATAAACAAGAAAACATAAAAGTAATTAATTTTGTGTTTGGGAAAGTTTTGTTGTGCTGTTACTTTTACAGTGGGTAACATGCACATTTTTTACTGAACAAATTGAAAAAAGAAATCTGCAGATAAAATTGTCACTTAGATAAAGTGCTCGCAATGGGTTTTGTGTGTAGTAGAAAAGTTTTATATATGCTTGTCATAATGCTGTGTTTGCAGTTCGGTAAATGCATGGCTAGAGCCAGAGCTGTGTCAGCACTTGATTACAGATCAATATGTTCACAGGACTGCTGAGTGTTGAATTAACAAAAACATTCTGTTTCAGAGACAAATAATAATGATGACTCCAGGAAGGGGCTTCGTTCAGGATGGACTCTGTAATATTTCAAAAAAGAATATACTGTACATGAAGAAGCAGGTGTGTCTTAAAAATTTCTGCTCCAAATATTATGTCAAGTTATTTCCTAACAATATTACTTATGACACTATGGTTCTCTTTACTGTGCATATTTTCAGCATTAACATTCATGCTAATACAACTTGCTGAATTCTCTGCCTGACTGCTGTTTAATATATTAAAAAGTATTGGTAGAGCCTAGTCTAGGTCCACATTTTAGTCTTTTAAAATAAGTTGAAGAATCTAAACATTTTGTACTTCTCTTGCTTGTTGTTTTATTACTTCTAAATATTATAACTGCTTGAATTCAAATTTCATAGTAAATTTGCTCTCATTTTGCTTTCATGGATAATTATAAAATACATATTTACTACTTTGTGACTCTGCTTTTTTCTCAAGATCATTGTCTGCATTGATCCACGAATGTGTAGGAAGGATATACAGGGAATAGGGAAAGGATTGCTGTGGGTATGACAGAGAAACCTCTCCAGGTGACAGACTTTGGTATAGGGTTTGAAACCTGGGGACAAACCCTAATTTACATTAAGAGGTAAGCATCTATCAAGAGTTTTTATATGTTGCAAATGGTCCTATCCCAAAGCTCCTAGAACAATTCTTCTTAGTAGAATTCTGTACCAAGTATCATGCTAAAGATAAATTTGGGCATCTGGCTTAGAAACAGCTCTCAGATAAGGTCAGTCCACTATGCCCAGATCCATAATCTCCAGATATTCCCCAGATAAGGGCAGGAAGTTTTGTTGGGGAGTAAGGGAGTCTTCATGATGCTGAGCTTTTTTTGAAGGAAGCAACCAGGCCATGATAGACTGCAACTTGAACAGCCAGCAATGTCTTTCAACACTGTTTTATAGGCTAATGCCTATAAAGTTATGTAGATTCATAAGTTATTAACTGAATCATTTGTTGCAGGAGGCATGTTGAAGACTTTGAGTAATGACCATGTTTTGTGATTTTGAGAGAGTAAATGGTTTATATAGATCTTGTTAATAGAAATATTTTCAAGATTTGAGATGGGTTTCTTGGATCATAGATAGGGAATTTTTTCAGTGAATGTATGTGAACAAAAGTATTTGACCTTAACAGCTGGGAAACTTGCCCTAATGTAATGAATTATACATAAAGTGATGCCATAGACCTCTTGAAATATTGGATTCATCTCTAGCGTAATAAATGTTATATTCAAAGACATTTTCAAAAATTCAGTGTAAAATATTCACTTAGGCTTTTTATACTGTTAATAAAAGAGTAGGGATCTACTCAATAAATGATTTTGGTAAAACTAGATATACGTATGTAGAATAATAACACCTGAGATTACACTTTTCAATGTAAAAATCAAGTTGGAATGGATGAAATTCCTGAGCCTACGACAGTGTTTCAAAGGAGCCCATAGAAACACATTTAGATATTAGTATAGGAAAAAAAATGTTAAATAGGTTTCTCAATCCACAAAGTGAAATTAAATAGACTGTTTATATTAAACTGTGTAGCTCCTACACTGGAAAAAAAACAAACAATGACACAGCTAAGAGACAACCTAAAGAATGGGAGGGAATATTTGAAAATCTTTTCCTCTGATAGCAGATCAATATCCAGTATATATGGGAATTTTAAAAAGTTCTAGAAGCTAAATAATCAATATAACTTTAAAAATATTTTCAAAGAATGTTTAGTGTGTTCATGCATGTGTGTGTGTGTGTGTGTGTGTGTGTGTGTAGAAAGAGAGAGAGAGAGAGAGAGAGAGAGAGAGAGAGAGAGAGAGAGAATTTGAAAATGGCTCCTTATCTCTGTTTTCCTCTGGGATGATAAATTCCTACTGGTTAAATACAATTCCTTCTACTGATTTTACAAGGTTATTTTTCAGATGTGGGTCACATGAAGTAGAGATTGCCTTCAGTCTATCAGTATTCTAATACAACTCCTCCATATGAAGGCATGACTATCACATTTGGCTGCTGTCAAGAATTGCAACAAATCAAATCTACACTGTGATCAAAGGACTGTCTGTTGGGAAAAATCTTTATGCTAAAATTTCTATCCAAAAATAATTTACTGTCTATAAGTCATTAGCTATGTTCCCCATCTCTGATGGAATCTACTAGTATTTATCAGCTGTAATAAAGTCTGTTCAACTTTTAGATATTTTACATTGCTTCCTTGAAACAATGAACAACAAAGATAAATAATTTTTGGTGAATAAAAAATAAGAATAAAAAATCAATAATTGAAACGTTTATATTAAGGATGGAAAATTACCACAGTTTCATTGTAGTTCTGTGCCACTATTTATGTGATAATCTAATTAATTTATAAACTAAATACTTGCTAATTGCATATAAAATATTTAATCACTATAATTGTGAAACATTGAATGCAGAGTCTATACTTGAAATCCCCTAATATCATCCTTCCTTTAAAATAATAATTTATATACATAACAAATTCAGTAACTCAATGAATCTCATTCTTATTATTTCTATCAGTTATAAAACATTCACAAAATTATGATTTCTAAAGATATTAAATAAGTGACTGTGATATTAATATATACTATGTTATGTTTACTATATGATACTAATAATTTATTTAAAAGGCAAATCAATGTCAGTAGTAGTTTAGAATGAGATATAATATAACTATTAAATGTGAATACTTGAAATGAATATTTATGATGACACATACTGAAGAGAAATTGATATATTTTAATATTTCCAATATGTCTCTTCTGAAAGTATAAAACAATTAAAGAAAATTCATTACTGAAATTCATTTTTCAGTGATTGTATTATAACTTGCTTTAAGGAGAACTTTGAATATCAATGGACTTTTTTTGGAAATTAACTATTTTATTTGTGAGGTTGTGTTTGCTGTGAATATTTGATAGTGAAAAGATTTCACCTAAATTAATCTAAATACAGTCTTGAAGACATATGAAAGTACAAAGAGAAAACAAAAATCCCTTGTACCAAGAAATGTAGGGCCATATATCATACCGTCCCATATCTAAACATTGAATGGCAGCCAGAATTCAGGCCAGTTTGCTCCTGACAGGATGTTGCCATCCTAAACAAAGGATCAGGTCATGCTACTATCTTTCTGCTCCTTCTTTGTAATTTGGAGGAGGCCTGGGACAGAGATATTAATTTGGCCTACATGACAGAGCTGACATACAGAGCAGGAAGATAGGAAGACTCAACAAAATGGGCATAGAAAGTTATGGACAAAGGTGTGGATGTGGCCAGAGTCATTCTCCCGGTTACCTAGGAAACAGAATGTTAATGAATTTCCCCCTCCGTTTACATTTTGGTATAAAAGTTGTTTGGAGAATAAGTGCAGAAGAATTTTTCAGGATGTGAACTCAGGATTTCATGAGTGATTTCTGAGAATCTCTCTCCCGATAAAGCCGTATGTGTTGTATCTTTATTCCCACACCTCCCCTCTGGTTCGCAGAGATAATTTATGTTGGGGCTGGACTCCAACAAAGTAACAAATTTACAGTATGACAAATTATCATCATATTCTCTATGTAAGCAAATTACTTTAAACACTATGAAACTGTGCATTGACCAAGAAAATTATAATAAGGTACATAAATGGAAAGGTTACCAAGCAATCACACAATTCCATTCATATATACCAGAAACTGAAAAACACGTTAAATTGGTAAATAGATCCCCAGATTGAGCTGTTTCAAGACTTTTAAATGTAGTAAACATAAATGCAACGTAAATAAACTAACTCAAAAGCCGCAAACATAGATGCACGGATTCAAAAATTTTCCTACTAGCAAAGGAAAGCAGTTTGTAAAACTACATATTTATGAGTCCAATTATCAAAATATTTTGGAAAATTTAAACCTATTACAAAAGTTGTCAGTTATTACTGTGGTTTGGGGGCTGCATTTGACTCAGTTTCATCCCGAAAATTAATGTGTGCAAACCTTAAACTTCCCCACTATAGAAAGTGTCTGTATTTCGAGCTAGAGTCTGTAAAATAAGCACATTCTGTTACTTGCATTCATGTTCTCAGGGAAGACCATTGCATACTGGATAATGAATTGGTGTGCTTGTCCCTGGGAGAAACTATTTCTACCACTCTCAGTATTCCTTACTGTTGTAGTTCTCTTAGAATGATTGAAGTGTTGTAGTCCTTCCTTGTCAACTTTGGTGTGTTTATTGTTATTCTCATAACACAAAATAAAGCCAAGCTTAGGCAGTCATGTTTAAGAGGACAATATGGAAAGTTTAGAGTGGGTAAACTGCCAAAAAAATGATGTCACTATATAATAATCTCAAGATAAAAAAGAGACAATTATATAGTTGATATTTTATTCATATTTAATAAATAAAGCTTGCCTGGATATCAGAAGGGCAAAGCTAAGCCACTAAAGGTCAGGCAGTGGATGCACATACCTTTAATCCCAGGATTTTAGAGGCAGAGGTAAATGGATCTCTGTGAGTTCAAGGCCATCCTGAAGTTTGGTGTGGAAGCAAATCCAGGTGGTGGTGCCTCACCTTTAATTCCAGTACTAGGGAGTCAAGTCTTTAATCTCAGCACAAGAGGGAATATAAAATGGGAGGAGAGAGTTGCTCTGGCTGCTTAATCTGCTTAGTCTGCAGTCAGCCAGCCTTGGTAGAGGTAAAATTTCTCTAGTGGTATAGCTGCTTTGCTTTTCTGGTTTGGGAGTTAAGCTTTATTTATTAAAACAAAAATAAAATATCACTATACAATTAATTAACTAAGTGACTGAAAGCTAAATTTCAATGTTATTGAGAGACCGCAGAGATGATCACTCAGACACAGTTTAGATGCATTTGCAAGTCTTCATTCCAGTCAGCAGGGACTACAGATATTTGGTATCCAGGTGTAGGACTCAGTATTTAGAGCAAAGGACTTTTAAAGGCAAAATAACGTATTCTTGTATCTTATTCAGCAGCTTCAGGGGTAGGTTTGAGCAAGCTAGCAGTTTAACCAAAGTTAAGATAATCAGATAGTTGGAGGGGGAGATTTGCATGAAAAAGGATTTAGCAGAAGCTAACTTAGCTGGGGCATTTTGATCTTGGGTACCAAGAATAGAGTTAGATAGTTGTCCATTGTATTCTCCACTAACGAGATAAAATTTGACATAAATCTAAAATGACCTTAGCAAGAATAATTCCATTATTATTCTTACAGGGAGACAAACTGTGGCACTGTCTTCCCCTGTCACATTAGCCTAATTAGTCAGTTGTACTAATAAAATTCAGATGGTATTTTCTTAATCAAAGATAAAACTGGGGGTGCATATGCTCAGAGGAGTACTGTTTAAGGATGCAGCAGAAAATGCTAAAGACTGTAATCTGCTGGTTCTTTGATTTCATGTCTCTATACTCCAGGACTGTAAGAATGCAAAGATGCTGACATTTTCAGTCTCTATAGTGACACATTATGGAATATCTAGTAAACAGAATATCACAGATCATAGCTCATAGTGATAAAATTAGTTAATATTATAGTAATAGATACATATTAGGTTTTCTCAACATTTGCAGGTTTCCTGGCATAAAAAATGTGTGTGTATATATATATATATATATATATATATATATATATATATATATATGTACATGTGTGTGTATGTGTGTGTGTGAATTAAATATCATGCACATGATCAGAAAATCTTAGTGTGAATTGCATATGTGAGGAATAATCTATGTGAAATGGTCCGAATTGGTGGCTGGCAAATGATGCTGACTTTGGAAATGTTGATGTTATGCAGTCAAGTGTAATCTAGGTAATAAATTTTTCTTTCCACAAGACTATGAATTAAGAATTTTAGTGACACTGTATCCAAGCAATGAAATTAAATAATTGTCTCAATATATGGAAGCTATTGGCAACAAATCTATCACTTCACTTCTGCATTCTTCCCTCTGCGATAGTTATAGGAGACAGAAAGAATGCAGTCACAAGTGCCTTTAAGATAAAACTCCAACTAATACCATCGAGAGCAACATTATTTCCAAGATTGGATCAAATTTGAGCAAATATATCAAGGTCAAATTAACTATTTAATAATTTCATGATAAAATTACACAACTAAAATTATATAGCCACATTATCATTATATTAGCAATCAATAAAAGAAGGAATTGGTGACTGAACAGTATTAACAAAAAGTATAAAAATGAACTCTCCATATAAATTGAAAAAATATTTTAATTTATTATATGATTTTAAAATGCATTGAAAAAAAGTGTAACTGTGAAAGAAACATGATGATTAATGAATATAT
>JAQHUG010000036.1:11080062-11094471 GCA_028555095.1 Dicrostonyx torquatus
TAAATGATCTGTTATTACAACTTTTGAAAGTTATGGGAAGTGGCTGCTTAAGCAGAATAAATAAAAAGGAAATACGTGCATTTGAAAATTTAAAAAAAACTAAATAAGTTAAAGAGAACTCAAAAATGCAAATGTGTAAACCTCCAACTAACTAAACCAAGAAAAAACAGAAAGGTGGCACAAATGACCACTTGTCACGACCTGAAGTAAGGTCATAATTATAGAGTCTATGGATGCTACCTATGTTATGTAAAAGTATTTGTCTCTTCTATTATGAGAGTAGATTAGTGATTTCTCCATAGTGTGTACAGTTTCTGCCCTTATTTTGTGGAATTGTCTCTTTTATTTATCTTGTCTTCCATATATTTGATCTAAAATTCCTTATTTGACAGTGATTTAAAGGGTCTCAGCATTTTCTGTTTCCTTTCTGACTTTGTTTTCCCTTTGCTCTGCCTTCGCTGGGTGGATTTAAGTGACTGTCCTCACATTGCTCTTTAGTCTTATTTATTCCAACCTCTTTGTTCTGGAAGATCCTCATGTTTATTTCAAAAATACTTTTTGGATTCAAAAAGCATATTTGGTTTTCTTTAGGAATTCAACTCTTTGTAGAATTTCTCACCTTGTTAAATTGTTCATGTCTTTCTTTGTAGTTTGTAATTCCCTGAGTTTTCTTAAAATTATAGCATTGAACTCTCAGTTGGCAATTTGTAGATATCCCCTATTTTCATTATTTCTTTAGAATGTTCTGTGATCATTTATATTTTCTCTTCCTTTTTGGTTGCTGATAGATTGTTATATGTGAGCACATTCTACAAAAATTAACTGTAACAATAAATATATATATATTTAAGATGTAATCACTTTCCCCAAAATCCCTGCACTGACAAGTTAAGTCAAACTGTTACTTTCATAAGAGAGGAGCATGTACTAGCATTGGGAGCATATTGTGGCTTCTTGCTGAGGTAATGAGTGTCATATGACAGAAATAACTTAGGCGACAGACTCTTTTCTCATTGGTAGCAAGAGACTGAGAAGTAAGTGGTGGTGCTAAGTGTTCCTTTTTTCCTGCAGTAAGTTTGGGTTAAGTAAATCAGACTATGGCAGAGAGCAGTGAGGGCCAGAGCCTACTTTTTTTTATAAAGTTAGTGTGATAAGACCATTTTCTATCAAGTACTTAGCAGCAACTTAAAGAATCCAGGTCACTCACCCTCATTTACAAGGACCAGAACAAGTGCAAGAATCACAGACTAATAACAACTATGAAATTTTATTTGCAATGAAGGCTGCAGTCTGATAACCTTAAAGAGCATCTATGATCTAGCAAGAGGGTAGATCAGTAATGTTTATATGCACAGTTGTAGTTAAAGTGACTACATAGCTTTGTAGTATAGACAGGCTTAATTTGCAGTGCAATTTTGATAACAAGGCTGGGCATATAGATGGGTGGGGCTGGGTGCTTATGCTGTTACTTATTGCCTCCTCCATCACAGTCACACACTATTCCTACTTCGATACCAGCACATCTGTTATCTATACTTCTTAGTGAGGAGCCATAGCCTCTGGTCTAGAAGTCAGACATGTTTATAGAATTGTTCCTAGTGTCTGTGTTTCATCATCGGGCAGCATTTCCCAAAGCAACCCCAGGGATTAGAGGCTGGACCACACAGCATTAAGGTTTAGGAACCCAGAAACTCTTAAGAGACTTTATGTGTATAAGACACCAGGTCCACTCTTCCTAGGCTAACTTTTCCCTTCTTTTGGTGAAGTTATTGGAATCTATAGTGATGAATATTTTAAGATCCTTGCATGAAAGATGAAGGAATATATAGTAGCTTCTTGGAATCTTCATCCAAAGAAGCAATTGTTATTGCAAAGCAAGGTTTTGGGTTCAATGTTGACTCCTGCTCTGTGATTTATACCCAGAGTTCACACTGTTATTCTCCTTATCTTACTTCCACCAGTGCAACTGAGCAATTCTCTCCATGTATCAGCCTAGGTTAGGCTCATACTGGTCGTTGGATTAATGACACAAATTTCAAGACAATCAGGTTTACTCTTTGCTCTCCTTTAAACTCCAGAGTATAGCATTATCTGGGGAGTTCCATCCTTGCACTGTGCAACGGTGGTTCAGAGGTTAGAATGATGTAGGCATAATGAAGCTGTTTCAAACCATTAGTTGAATGGCCCTTTCTCTTTCTTCCACTGTGCTACTCCATCTTCTTAAGTGGATGGCATACCTCCAGAGTTATTTTCATTCACGCATAGCTGCCAAATTGTTCTTTGTGGGAGAAAACAAGACTGAAATATCACACATCCAACTTTCTGACATCACTCAACTATTTGTTACTTCTTAGAATTACCCAGGTAAGGTGTCTTTTAACATGCCACATAATATATCTCTCAATAAATGTATATTAAAATTAAATATAAGAATTCATTTTCCTGATATCATTTTTTAGAAAAGTTTATGTTCTTACCTATTAATATTTTATTTTTGCCACACATGCATGCCTATTTAATAGCTTCTTCACTGATATATATATATATATATATATATATATATATATATATGTATTGATTACTTTTTTCAATTTTATAAAGCTTTGTATAGAAAAATGTAACCATGGGGAAAAGCAGGGGTAGGAAAAGACAGAATTATAAAACAAAGTGCCAATTACTGTCAGTTTGAGAAATGAGGTAAAGCCCTCCAAGGACAATTCTAACTTGTTTTTAGGCTGAATTTCAAAGTTTCACAGCAGGCATGGACATGTTGCAGTGTAACATTTTGTATTCACATTTGATGTTTACCACACTACAAAAATTAGATTAGAACATACACAAGTACAGATTTATTCAATTTATTTTAAGGAACTTTTCCTAACATACATTGAAATAAAAGATATAATCCCACAGAATACAGTAATAAGTTATTTCAACAAAACAGGATTCTGACCTTTCAGCATAAATGAGGATATCTCTATTAAGATGCCTTAGCATAGTATAGAATTGGTAATACACTCTGATCTCTAATTGCACTTCTAATTTTTTGACTTAGGAGGTTATAACCAATAATAAATTAAAACAAATATATTATAAAACACTTGGAAGTGTCAGGTAATATTGACAGAATATGTAGCAGCCTCAAAATCAATCTGTCTGTGACCTATTGAATTGTTTTTTTTTCCTTTTTAACAGAACAACTATATGATATTCTGGACCTTGAGAACTCAGGCTACCCTCGGGACTCAGAACAGGATGCATACAGTAAGCAAAAATCTGAGTCCTAAGGTCTGAGGGTAAATAAATTAAATTAACCCAAGCACTTTACCTCTGCATGTTCTTTATTTTTTGGGTGAAGAAACAGAGAAAAACTGCAGTATCCATCAGGGTTTTAGTATTTGCAGATATATTTTAAAAAATATCAACATATATTTCAAAGTCACAAAAGAAAGAAAACAAGGAAGGAAGGAGGGAAGAAGAAAGAAAGAAAGAAAGAAAGAAAGAAAGAAAGAAAGAAAGAAAGAAAGAAAGAAGAAAGAAAGAAAGAAAGAGAATCAGGTAGACCCTGAAAAAGCAGCCCTCCAGGAAAAGGTTTCACCACTGAGGAAGGGCCAAGAAGGGCCAAGAAGGGCCAGCATCCAAAGCAAATAGAAAATACCTGACATTCCAAACCATTAAATAAGATTACTAAATGTCTCTGAACATTTATCCACAAACTTCAACCCAGTCTCTCTTGTGATAACCAGCTTTGGTGATGCCCAAACCTGTTTGTCAGCAAAAGCAGGCATATTGTCTTCCTATTTCTTTGAAATTCCTATGTGGTCTCTTAGCCAAGGTAGTTGTGGGGGATTGACTCTAATATAGATTTGACTGTTAGAACAAAGAGTGAATGTGATCACTCTAAGGTCCCATGTTGTCCCATCCTGTTGCCCACACAGTTACACTGCTGAGGTATATTGGAAATGAATTCCAACTTGGAGGGAAGAAGAATCATGGCTTCACAAGGTTTTCATGGAACTGACAGCAATCATCCAAACGACAGTTGTTTTTAAAGCTCTGCATTTGGGTCCCCCTTAAGTTGTATGCTGTGAGTCTGTCGAAGAATCTGTTAGCTGTACATTTACTGCATAATACTTGTGACTCCAACAATACAATTTCACAAAATGAAAGAAAATTCCTACTTGTCTAATTTAGAAATTATACAATTAAGCTAGCTATTTTACAATAAAATAATGATAAAATATTTATTTTGAGGTAAGATTGAACTATGGCTAAAGGGAATTGACAATTTAATAGTTATAACTATATATACAAAATTATATTAATAATATATATAAAATATTAAATTTCACCATGAATATTGACAAATTAGAAAAACTGTGAATAAACTCAATTGATGCACATGGAATAAGTCAATGACTACAAGATACATGTATATCTCATTTATGTGTCGGTTATACGTCAACAAAGATCATATGATTAAAATGTAAAAGTTGTAAGAAACTTAAATTTATGTACATTTTTTGTTTACAATAAAATTATGTTAGAAATCAATAAGAAAAATATAAATATGCAAAATAATGAATATATTAGTAAATCAAAAAATAAAAATTGGAAATTGTTTAATTTTTAAAATTAATTTATTTTTTAAATGATTTTTTCTCATTTTACAAACCCATCCCTCCAAGTTTCCACATCCTCTCCTCATTCTTCTCCCTACAACTTCCTCCCACCCCACACCTCATCCACTCCTCAGAGCGGGTAAGTCTTCCCATGGGGAGTTAACAAAGTCTGACACATCACCTGGAGGCAGGACCAAGGCCTTCCCGCCTATATTTAGGCTGAGCAAGTTATCCCTTCAAATACAATGGGTTCCACAAGCCTGGTTGTTGTAAAAGTAAATCTGCTGAGCTGGCCTATCACCTGCGTACTCTGTCCCTTTAAGAGACAACTCCTGCTTACTCCCAATCTCCTCCTTCCAGTCAAGGCAAGGGGATCTCTGGCCTCCTCTCCATCTCTTGCTCTCTCTGTCTGTCCTTCTTCTCCCTTTTTCTCTTTCTTCCTTGTCTTTCTCTTGCTCTTCTTTTCCCCCTCCCCCACTAAATATACTCTATACAAAGCTCTTTCTGTATGGCATATCTACCATTCACCAGGGGACCGGTGTGACCTCAGGTCACCCTCATCATGAATGATAACACTGTTCCCAGTACCTGTGGCCCCACAGATTGCCCAAATCACACAACTGTCAACCACATTCACAGGGCCTAATTTGGTCTTATGCAGGTTCCCCCACTATCAGTCCATATTCAGTGAGTTACCTCTAGCTTAGATCAGCTGTTTCTGTGGGTATCCCCATCATGGTCTTAATCCTTTTGATCATACTATTCGTCCCTCCTCTTTTCAACTGGTCTCCTGAAGCTCGGGCCGGTGCTTAGCAGTGGACCTCTGCATCTGCTTCCCTCAGTTGCAAAATGAAGGTTCTTTGATGACAAGGTGTCATCAATCTGATCATAGGAAAGGCCACTTCAGGCACCAGCTCAGGCACTAGTGCTTAGGGTCTTAGCTGGAGTCATCCTTGTGGATTCTTGAGAATTTCCTTGGTGCCAGGTTTCATACTAGCTATATAGTGGCTCCCACATTCAAGATATCTCTTTCTTTTTTCTCCCTCTCTTTCCTTCCCCCATCTTGACCATCCCATTTCCTAAGATTCTCATCCTTCCTCCCCTATTTCTCTTCTCTCCTCCCTTCACCCCTATACCCATACCACCCCCCACCCCGTGCTCCAAATTTTCTCAGGAGACCTTGTTTATTTCCCTTTCCCACTGGGACCCATGTATTTCTCTTTTAGGGTTCTCCTTGCTACCTAGCTTCCCTTGGGTTGTGGATTATAGTCTGGTTATCCTTTGTTTATTTTGAACTATATAGATGGCATATTTTATTGATTAACTGACCAAATAGTGACATTTTTAAGATAGAATACTTGTATGTATTTCAGGACAGCCTTAAGTTGGGGAAAATCTCCTGTTTCTTACTCTTAAATTTGGAAATTAGCACCTAACTGAGTTCAAGCCTGCAAACCACTTTTAAAACAATTGAATGAAATTGAACAAAAGTAGAGCTAGCTGTTGTAATTGATTCCTAATTCAATAAGAACAAAAACCAAAATAGTCAAGTTCAAAGCAATGGTAAAGAAAATAAATGAAGTACAAATCAATACTGCAGAGCATAGAAAAATAAATGAGACATGTGGAACCATCTTGAAAAAGAAAGTTGTACTGTAACAGTTTTAACAAAGTAGATCAACTCATTGTCAGACTAATAAAAATATAGTGGTATGTACTTGAGGAAAAGAGAATTCATGAAAAACAAGTGACAGTGAGTTTCAGATTGGCTAATTGAATTCACATTATTAATGCAAACATAATACCATCAATTACTATGTTTGTAATATTATCCTTATTGATATGACAAATAGTAATGGATTGAAAAATGAATAATTTTATAGCTTCATGAGTAAATACAATGATGATAAATGAAGGGGTTGAGTCAATAAATTAATTTTGTTTGTGTTATGATGTGTAGTTTTCATATTCTACCACCAAAGTTAATAATTTTTATTCTCGTAACTTGAAAAACATCATCATTGAGTCTTTATAATAACTATCAAACATCATAGCAATAATATATTAAAAATATTGTTGACATCTTTTCAAAATACAATTTTATCATTAAAGATATTTGAAAATTTATAATTTGAAAAAAGAGACATTAGTGGGACTGATAAGCAGTCTGAATGGCTAAAAGAATTTGCTGTGCTTTGAGGTTGAATCTCTGGCACCCACCTAAGGCCAGGCCTAGTCAGTGTGTACTAGTAACCCCAGCCCTGTTTGAGTGGAGATGTAGTTATCTGTGGGGCTTCCTGGATGCCAGTAAAACTCAAGGGATTCTGGTTTGGGTGAATAAACAAGTTATCTGACCTCTTTCTCTGCCTTCTGTGTGTATTGGAAAACATGGACATGAAACATTCATTCACACACACACACACACACACACACACACACACAGGAGAAACTGGGTAAATAATTGTATCTTGGATACAGGTAACAAGCATTGGTTATTTAACCACTACTATGGGTTGAATAACTGTTTTCCAAAGGGCAATGTGTTAGAGGCAGGATATCCAGAGTGACTCTACTGGGAGGTAGGAAAGCTATAAGAGATGTAAACTAAAGAGACTCTTAGGTCATCTTAATCTTTTCTTCACTTAACATTTTAATAATAAGGTCTCTTCTTCCTTCTTTTTTTCCTGGGATTGGAGTAAGCAGTCTGATTCTCTGCCACAGTCATCCAGTGAGCCCCTGGAGAGCCCCAGCAGTGCCTCCACATGACCTTCAATTAGAACTTCAAAGGTAAGAGCACAAATCAATTTTTTTCTCTTGATAAGTCAATTACATTCCATTATATAGGTAGAAGTTCACTACTAAAGAAAAGTAGTATAGGAAAGTAGAGCCACCGACTGCAAATTGTGCCCAACAATCTGGTAGAAATTTTAAAAAGTTTGGAAAAGCAGGCTAGGCAAATCCTAAAATTTTCTAAGTTGAGCTAAATTTATAGTGAAGATAGGAAACAAAGAAATAAAAATCCCATGATGGACCACCTGTACTACTGGGGTTTCAGTAATGGTGTATCGTCATTTGAAAAAAGAAAGCACACCTTTAGAAAATAACAAAAATGTGTCCAGTTTATTTTCGAAATCTATAAGATCCACTCACCCATAACAGCCTCAGAAAAGTATTTATTTTTTGGTAATAATATTTTCTTTTCCAATTTTAATTGATTTTACTGAGTTATACATTTTTCTCTGCCCCCCTCCGTACTTCTCTCCCCCCCCCTTCAACCCTCTCCCATGGTCCCCATGCTCCAAATTTACTCAGGAGATCTTGTCTTTTTCTAGTTCACTTGTAGATTAGAACCATGTATGTCTCTCTTATGGTCCTCCTTGTTGTATAGGTCCTGGAAACAACCTAAATATTCCTCTACCAAAGAATGGATAAGGAAAATGTTGTACATTTACACAATGGAGTACTACATAGCAGAAAATATAATGACATCTTGAAATTTGCAGGCAAATTGATAGATCTAAAAAAATAATATTGAGTGAGGGAACCAAGACTCAGAAAGACAAGTATCATATGTACTCACTATAACTGGTTTTTAGATAAAAAAAAAACAGCCTAAAAATCATAATCCCAGAGAACCTCAATAACAATGAGGGCCCTAACAGAGACATATATGGATCAGAAAAGTTTTAATGTGTTTTTTTTCATTGAGTTTCTGCAGAAAAGCCATTCAGAAAAGTGGCATTCAGTGTTCTACTTGTCTAAGAGTATGTCAGATACATTTTCCCTTTATGAACTTGAAACACATTTCAATGTCCCTGCAGCTATAATTCATAGATTCCCAAGTTCCAGATTCACTTGTAAATGTGTGTCATTTTGTGATGAAAATTACAGGGGCATGTAGCTTGCAAGAATCATGGAATCATATAACTTCCACTGAGTTGTCAAAGTAAAGAATTGGGAGAGTAAGCTATTAGCTTCAGATTCACACAAAAAAGCCCACAGTACCATGATAAGAGGACCTGAACAAAAGCTAAGGCTTTAATATAACCCCCAGAGGGTAAAGGAAAACAGAATACCCAGAATTTATCAAAGAAAGTGATAGGCCGTATGCAACGCCAAGCCAATCAAGTAGGCAGCAATCATCACAGTCAAAGGAAGGAGACTGCCTAAGCCATTGCTGGTCAATTTTTAAGTTCAGTGTTTCTCAAATATTATGCCTAAGCCTTAAGGTTTAATATTTACAAGAGCTGAGTTTGGTCTTACTTTGTCCCTGTTTCTTTCCATACTGCTCCCATGGCCAGGGACGGTATTCTTAGTTCTTTGTCACATTGTTACTATTCTGTCTTCTAACCCCTAACATTCTTTTTGAGCTTTGAAAGCAGATCTTGCCTTACATCTTCAAAGTATGACTTGGATTTTTGAGAAATTTTCAAGTGGTTTAGAATCAGGGATTTCTGTATGATGAATGGAATACAATTTGCATTGAGATGATAGTAGTGAATTTTTGGTGTTCATGCCCAAATTATGCTTGTATTTGTGGAAAATGGCTAACAATCATAGGCCCTATGGAAGAATATAATACAATCATTCAGTCATTTTTACAAATGGATAGGTAAATAAAATGGCTGCTAATCACTTATTTCTGCACCTGTAGATTAATGCAACTTCCAATCCTAATATGAGAAACTTCTTCTTAAAGTAGATGACAATTAACAGAGACATCCAAAATGCAGAGGGTAAGAAAGTATAGAATGTACATTGCTAAATGGAACATACATACTGCGCTCTTCCTTCCAAAACTCAGAGACTTCACGGAAGAAGAGAGGAAAGATTGCAAGAGCCAGAGGATGTGGATGACTATAAGGGTTGTGTTTTGAGATGAAACAAGGCAGTTGCAACTTTGAGCTAACAAAGATTGTGAGTTTGCACAAAACCTATATAAGCTCAAGACAGACACCATCTCAGCGTGGATGGGAGAGCATGGTCATTAAGTCCCAGCAGGAGCTATTGGAATGCAACAGTTGCAGAGGAAGAGCCAGTTTTCCTTAAGGATGTAACATGAGAGGCTGACAAAATGTCATATCGGGAGTCACATTCGAGGATAATTGCACGATTGGACTCAATCTGAAAACTCAAATTTGGGTGTGTAGGGAAATGAATCTCAAACATAAAATCAAAATCACCAAAATGTATCTATGCATCTAAGACTGCAAATACAAGTTACATAAAAATTCTAATGATTATATTTTTCTAAGTATTCATTTACAAATAAATAAAAGCATTTTCTCCATGTAGTTTATTCTCTGAGTGTATAACTGTCAATTTTAGGAATCACACACACTTATTTATTCCAAAGTGAGGAGGAATTTTGCTGCATTTTCAAGTTTTCTACTAAAACATCTCTAAAGTTGATGGTTAGTTGTCCACAGTAAAGGCTGACTTATCTGACAATGACTGTGTTTCTCATGTGTCTATAATAAGTGATGTTTTCTTATTTCAGGATATCTGCATATTTTACTCTTGGGGTAATAAGTATAGACAAATTGTCATTTTAAAAATAACTACAAAAAAATAAAAAGTAAAAATTGTCAAAAATAAGTATTTTATTAAAATTATGGGTGTGAGTTCACAAACAAAAGAGAAAGATCGTTAAAATAAATCATCATGTTATAGAACACCTACTTTATGGTATTGTTGCATGAAAAATATCTTTATTTCAGGAACAGCAATTTAAGGCATTTGTAGAATTTGCCACTTTTATGGGAAGAAATAGAGATGTATTTTAACAGGCTTCATGAAATAATAATCCAGTTGTAAAGGACATACACATACAAAATATGCATGCTACTTGGCACTAGCAAGTGACATCTGGGATAATCACAGCATCTGGCTTCTGGGACAGTACTTGACAGGACTATCTGGTAACAATCTGTTACACAATTTGACCAAAGGAAACACATAAGATACAAATAGCCTACAGTGACTGGAGGAAAGATGGAACTTTAAAATTGGCTGCAAATCCTAATTGCTTCCTGCAGTCATGACTGAATTGGAATCAAAATCAGCAAAAGGCTAGCAAAATTCATAGCTAAGGACTGTATTGCATTTTAACAATTAACCCCCCTTTTGATATTTAGCTATCTTAAAGAACTATATCATCTGTACCCATTTTAAAATGTTTTGGATACTCTTGTAAATTCAGAAAGCCCTAGATATTTCCAGCATTCAGAAAGCAGGTGATTCTAGCTGAAATGCTGTATTTTGTCTGTGAAGTTGTCTGAACTTTACTGATTATCTACAATTTACAAAAGTACATTGACTATACTATCGAAGGTGGATTTCCAACTGTGATCATATACTAAGAAAATTCAGATTGTGCTTCTAAAATTCATCAAGAGCATTGTTTATCAATTAATATATGTTTTGTTGTTTAGTATATCCACTTTATTTCATTAAAATTTTCATGATGAGGTATGTAAGATAGCTCAATACATCAAGATTCTTGCTTCCAAGAACCTGTGTTCAATCTTCAGACATTATCCTGTAGAAGGAAAAAGTTTATTCCCTCCTATGGTTCTCTGACCTATACATGTGTCCCATGTCTTATGCACACCCACGTATATAGACACAGAGAGACAGACACATATATTTATGAAAGATAAATGAATATAAAGTTATAAAATAAAAACTCATTAATATTTCTGATTATTGACAAATATTTCATATGCATTTGAAAACCAATTATGGAGAGAATGTTTCTTCATTTTTCTTTACATAATAAACAAAATATTATCAAACTATGGAATATAATAAACTAGTTTGAAATAGATAATTGCAAGTGTAAAATATCAATATTTTTACCTGCATTCTCTATTTGACAGATCTTAAAAGCATTTGAATAATTCCAATGAATTTTATGGTCTCCATTTTTTCTGTACATATACATATTTTGAGGGTTCTACTGAATTTTGGCCCTTCTAAAACTATTCTTGTTTACCAGTTTTAGTATCTTTCATTTCTGAAATAATTCCTCCTCATTGTATTTATAATAATTTTCCTTTATAAATATCATTTAAGTGTATAATAATTTAAAGGGACAGGATTATATTTTCTGAAAACAATTGAGCAGAAATATCTCTGCAGGGCTACTCTTTGATAGCCCCTTAAATGCAAATCCTTTGCTAATGGTTAAGGAGGAATTTGCGTTGTTATTATTAACTGCGTTGCTCCATGGAGATCCAGCTTTCTTTAATCTAAACTTGATGGATGTATAAGAACTGCTGACAAAATAAATGCCTGCGTCGGAAACTCAGAAAAGTTTTCCAAATCCCCATCCTTCACTACAAACATTCCTTTAGACTTACGCATAAACGACACTTCTACTTTCAAATTCCTCTTTATATGACTTTGATGGAAAGTAATATTTAAAATACTAAAATTTAGCTACATCAAAGCTATTTTCCAATTTCACATCCCCATTAGTTCTTGCACTAAGCATGTTACTTACCCCCTCTATGCAACAGCATTAGAACGAATGCTTCTGACATAAATGATATATGCTATCATTTCTTACTTTAAAATTACATTGTTGAAGAAAAATTTTTTGAAATACTTTGGAGTGACATTTAGCAGAGACTTGTCAAAATAAAATTGGATCATGGCAACCTGCTAAAAACAAATTTCCAGCAGAAACTCTGGACCATCATGCACATCCAAGGGTAGTCTGAGCCTGCATGAAACTATATCTGGTTCTACTTAATGAGATTTATTATAGAGGAATGAAATTGCATTCTCCACTATTTGATACAAACAGATCAAATGTTGAAATATCTGTAATATGAGGAAGAAGAGAATAGGAACAGAAATATAGTTTGAGTTTTACAATTCTTTTACTCCATCATAGATTTCCTCCCTGATCATTTACCAATATTACCTCAACATTTATTGCAATATAGAAGTATCCATTGAGGGATTTAAAACTGCATATGAAGGCTTCTATACTTCTTAACTTAATGGTCATATGATTTACGAAAGGTCAGTAAAAAGCAAATAGTTATAAGAAATGTTGATTTGTAGTCTTTCTGATTTATTTTATGTCTACATTATGAGTAATAAATAAACTTCCATAAATATAAGAATTTATGGTAGTTATACCACATAAATTAACACTCCAAATGCATATTTAGGGAAGATAGTGCAATATACACACAATATGTATATACCTGAATCAAGCCACCTCTCTCCATACTTCATCAAGGCTTCAAAACAACAGAAAATAAAATTATATTTAATGCACTGTGTGTAATAGATATGTCACACATCTTTAAGTAAAATTCAACATGAAGTGTTAGTAAGAGAAAAGCAGATGACACAATTTCACTGTTACTGTGGTCTCATTGAACTAAAAATTAATGTTGCAAAACCATTAGTGCTATATTAATAAATCTAAAGGTCTTGCTACATTAATAAATCTTGGGACTTTTGGAAGTGATTCAATCATGAGAGCTCAACGATCATGATGGCATTAATTCCTAATAGATATAGAAAGGCTTGAGAGAACATACTCAATACTTTTTTGTCTATCAACCATGTAAAGGCACAGTGTTTGTCCCTATTCGGACCTTCTAACCTATATCCACTTTCTAACATATATCTGCAAGGACAGTTTGGCATTGCTGTAAATGAGGAATGGGCCTTCATCAGACATTATAACACTATTTCGATTTGTAACCAACTTTCTAAGCTTTCAATTTGTAGAAAACATATTCCTGCTCTTTGTTTATCACTCATCCCTGGACATTTTCCTTTGGAGGCAGATTGGGACAAAGGGAGAAGCCATTGCAAAAGAGAGAAGTCTTGATGTTAAAATGAAGAGCCATTTTCAACTGGGTAACAGGTTGATGCAAGAATAATCTGTAAAAGAACACTGGAGATATCCTACAGTGCTATCAAATAAATATTAAAGAATGTAAATCTAGTGAGAGTCTAGAGAATAAGAGCTATAAATAGTCTCTTTATTCTCAAAGTGGACATGATGAAAATGCTGTAGAAATAAGATTGCTGATAACTGTCATGATATAATTTGAATATTTTATTGAAGATGAAAGAAATGATCAATCATCTCTTTTTAAGAAAATGGTAGAGAAACAGCTGAGTTGCATCTGTGTCTTGTTAATTATGGGAATCACACATTTAAAAGTGATAAAGTGTAGTATTAACAGTTTCAAACCCCTAAGCAGAGCAGAGAACATCTCTCTACTTCTCTTTATTGTTATAACATTCAGAATGAAACAAACAAAATAAAGGCAGTTTGTGTTAGCAAAATGGAGGCAAAACTTATGGATTTAAAAGATGCCTGTGCTAGTACCATAGAAAAATAAAAAGGTCTGCTTGGGTGAGAACATAGATGTACAGCTTAGAAAATTTGAAAGGGAGGCTAATGTAATGGTAGACATGTGTTGCTTATTAAGATGACAGATGAAGATTTCTGAAGCTTCCTCTCATGTCACAGAGTTGAGTTGCATGGATTTAATGCATTTCAAGCAAGGGTATGAGGGAATCATTTAGATTTCCAGCACCATTTCCTACCTTATGTCTCCGCTTTCTACTTCTATTGCTTACAATGTTCCTTGACTAACCCAGATGTGATTTTGCTGGCTTAGGTGCTGCTTAGAATCAACTTCAGAAAGAACAATGTCAAGCCTTGAAGGCACGTACAGACCCACCTTACATAAATTGGGAGTTGCCTTATAATTAATCCCTGGAATTGAATTATCACTTCTTTTTT
>JAQHUG010000036.1:11128187-11145545 GCA_028555095.1 Dicrostonyx torquatus
CTTCAAGCATTTTCACCTGAGCATCACATATATGCAGTGTATGACAACTTACTGTTTTCCTAAATAATTAATCCTAATGTTAGTCCAATGAATTCTACAAGTAAAATAATCTCAAACAACAATATTGTCTGCATTATAGCAAAGAGCTAGACATTTTCAGGATATTTCTTCTCTGTTTTTTGACTTTCCCTACCTCGAGCCCAAGTTTCTTATGTCACTACCCATGGAAGAGTTTTCAAATGATAAATTCTTATTTTGTCTTTTTTTTTCTGATGATTTCCTTCTTTAGTCCCTATTTTATGCATTCTTTCCATGTTCTTTCTATTTTATACCTTTGTCTACACTTTATATACCTCAATAAAGTTTTTCAAGCAATATAGGTATTGTAATGTGGTTACATTCTATATTTCAAGTAAACAATTATAATGAATACAGGTAAAAACATATTTTTCACCTGTCTTGCATAATCAAATATTTTCTTAATTATCATGAAAGAAAAAGTAGATATAAATATTGTAACTGTAATTCTTGCTTGATATCTGTTTTGTTATATGTAATTTTACTATGTTGAGGTAAGTTTTAACTTTCTTTTTATTTAAACAAAAAAGAGTAGGTGATGTGGGATTCCCCTCTGTAAACTATGATTACCAGTAATGAATAAAGAAACTGATTTGGACCTATAGCAGGGCAGAACTTAGCAAGGCAGGGAAAACTAAACGGAATGCTGAGAGGAAGAAGGCATGGTCAAGGAGAATTCGTGGAGCCACCACATGCCAGAACCTTGCCAGTAGGCAATGAGCCTCATGGTAAAATATAAAAAATGGAAATAGGTTACATTAAGATATAAAAGTTATCCAATAAGAAGTTAAAGCTAATGGGCCAATTCATGACTTAATACAGTTTCTGTGTGATTATTTGGGGGCTGGGCAGCTAGGAACAAGCAAATGTCTTCTTACTACAGCCATTTCTTTGTAAATATGAAATGTAGCCTGCCAGTAAAGACCTGACTGAGAGGAATATCTTGCTTGCCTACATTTTTAATCTGTAACAAGTTACTTGTGTATGAATGTGTCAAGGTTCTTGAGATTCTTTTTCACCTATACTACATAAAATGATCATGCAAGAAGTGAGAATTATTAAGAATATTTAGAACAATACCATACCATACTTTCTCTCTCATATAATGGGTAATAATTCAATTTCTTTCTATATTAGAGAACATATGTCTCAGGTTTTGGACAGTATTTTGATATAAAAATTAATTTAATACTTGGAAAAGGTAAAATATATGTACATTTTAATACTGAGGCTTTGATTTGGGCTCAATTTTTCACAAAGATATATGAATGACAGAGAAACAAAGCAATTCTACTTTAGTGTTCACTAAGTAATGTTCATTTTAAAGCTTTGTAATTTAATTTCTTTATGTGTCAATTTAAAATTTAGGAAGTGGTTGTATTTGTTTTATATTTTAGTAGTTTTACACTGAACAAAAAGCATTTTACAGATTGGTAGCTTTTAATTTCAACTTTTTTCCTTCTGTGTATTGAAACAAGTACCTAAAACTCAACTATTTATGAATAAAGATATGAAAACACATACATTTAAATGTTGGTTTTGCTATAAATGCCTTGCATAAAACACACTGTCAGCTGCAAATGGGGTCATTACTTGCAGTACGCTCCTCTCCTTAGAATTCTGCATCATGTGGTCATTTGAAGGTAATTACAAGCCTGCTCTCTACAATATGAAATGTAGCCTAATTAAGCCAGCCTCTGGGAAGCCTCAGTGGTGATAGTGGTGATGCTTGATAAGCATCATTTCCGAAAACTCCCCCAATACCATATATTCTTTTTAACTTTGCTGATTGCATGCTTTCTGCCAACTTAAACTTTTTCATATTTAATGTGCCTCAATATTATAAAATATATTCTATAGGCAAACATTCAGGAAAGGACTCCGTTGAAATGGAAGAATGCATGGAATTTATGAAAATACCATAAAAAAGCATTCAGAAAAATCCATTTTCTTTACAATGATTCAATTATAATTAAAGATCTGCATGTTTTTTTCTCACCACACATTAATGAGAATAAAAACACATTGATTTAATAGCCTTGGGTTACAGACTCAGAATAAAGTATATGGGAATCTTCATGGGTCTATAAATACATCTTTCAAATGAGGGCTATTTTAAAAGAGCAGTAGTTTAGATTTCCTAAGGCTGGTGAAGAATTGTTAACCATGTTTCTTCAAAGAAACATCTGGCAGTCAACTCTCCATTACTGTGTTTGAAAATGGTCTGACATTGTCAAGTATGGCCTCCATAGTTTTGGGCTGCTTAAACTTAATTCCCCACAGTGCCATTTTAGGCAGCATTGCATATTAAGCTTACAACTACTGCAACTGGGAAAGAGTCAGATTTCCTGACAGAGCATTTTCATGCACTAATCTCATCTTCAAAAGAAAGACTTCATTGCTGGATTTCATTCATTTGCAGAACTGGACGTTATCCAAGATATTAAGAACCAATTTAATAAATTGATTTTCATTAAATTTATGGAAGCTCTTTTCCCCCTCACTCCTTTGACATTAGATTGGGCCTTTCTGTGCTAATCATTAAAGATTAAATATAGTCATGATCATTATTTCTAGCATAAAATTAAGAAATTTTAACATTCAATTAATAAAACCATAGGCAATGTATAGTTATATTACTTTAAAATTTATCAACATTTTTTCTCATACAGTTTTCAAAACTGCTATTTGAACTATCATGGGAGTAAAGCAATCAATGGTTTCTCTCCTTTGCTTTGTATCCCTGCAACAAAACATCGTTACCAAGATCAACTTTGAGTAAAAAGGTATTTGGTTTCTACCTTCAGATATTATTACACCGTTTAGGTAAACCAAGGTAAGAACTCAAACAGGGCAAGAATGTAGGGCAGGAACTGTAACAGGAATAGTGGAGGAATGTCCTTTACTGGTTTGCTCTTCATGGATTGTTTAGTTTGTGTTTATTATATAACCTAGGATTATCTCTCCAAGAATAGCATGCCACAAAGCTGGCTAAAATGTCCTAGATAATTAATCATCAAACTTTTCCACATACTGGCATAGAGTTCAATCTATAAAGGTAATTTTTTTTCAATTAAGTTTCTTTTAACATATGACCCTAAGTTGTGTTAAGCTGACGAAAAAATTAATAAGCATATCATTCCTTCCCCAAACTTAACCAAAATAATACCCCAAACAGGAAGAGATTTCCAATGATACAATTATATATATATTATTTATTTATTATATATTTATTTTTATTATTTTTTATTAGATAGCAAGTCTAATATGACTTATTGTCTTGTACTCTAAATCTAGGCAACAGCATATGGCTGGAGATGTCATGGGTCTGAGAAGAAAACCCATTGTCACTTTCGTAAACCAGTATAATTTTACAATTACTAGGTAAATTCTAAGTACTAATACTTGATCATAAGTATGGACATAGATATTATTTCTTATATAAAGGACTTCTTTTTCAAGCAGATGGAGACAATCATAAAAATCCGTTACCCCTCATGTTGCAGAGGACAATTGACTATGACATTCTTAAACTCAACTGACATATCTAACAACATAGCCTATTCACCTAAGTTTCAGAGAATATCATAGAAGTTAAAAAATCGGAATAAATCAAATATCAAGATGCCAGGTTCTTCATAGTGTCTGCTAGACTTGATAGAAAGGCTAAAACTGTGAAAGCTTAACAATATGGTTGCCTAAAAAAGATCTGCATAAAGAATGCCCGTAGATGCCAATGTGGATGGTTTAAATCTCATAAGGCCCTACTCCTAGATAAAGAGCTGTAAGTGATTAATGGCTACTGAGAAGAGAGGAAAAAAAAAAAAACCTCCTACATGCATGAAACACTGATAAGTTTTATACACCAAGTAGATAGCCCTAAGCAACATACATTTGTATGTCTGTGGGGGGTTGAGGGTAGGTGAATGGCTGTATGTGTATGTGTGTGTTTGTGTGCATCTCTGTATGTGTATGTGTGTGAGTAAGTATATAACAATAGTAATGAAAGAAAAGTGGTCCTGCTTCTTAGTGGTAGTGTAAGGGAAATAGGAGAATTTAAAGGAGAAGAGTGGAAATAAAATAAATAGAATATGCATGCATAAAATACTCAATTAATAATTTGATTTTTAAATAGTAAATTATAATAGAACTTGGTTTATATTATTATATAATTATATTATTATTTATATTTATAAAATAACTAAAGCCTGAAAAGGAAAATATTATAAATATTCACCTTCTAAACAGAGATTCAAATATTTTTGTTACAGTAGCCATCCAACTGCAATTCATCTAAAATTAGACATTATGGTATGCTTCAAGACTCAACAAGGAGAGGCACATGTAATCTGACTTTCACCTGAGTTCAGCTCTTAGATTTCACAAGCCGGAAGGAAAAAGAACACTGAATCCAAGTAGTTGTCTTCGGACTTAGAAAGATATGCCATACCAGGCACATGCCAACAAACACACACAAACACAGAAACACACACACTAATTTATGAAGTTAAATATATTTTAAACTTACATTTTCCTCAATGTGTTTTATGTAAAAATTAGGATATAAATAAATATAAGCACTTTATTTCACAATAATTTTTGTTCAGTGATAATATTTTAGTATATGCATTTATTTTTTGAATGATAAGCAGTTATTTTGAGTATATATTTCTAAACAAAAACGAGGTGCGGGACAATTCTGTATTCTGTCAATTATGTTTTAAATAAACACTGATTGGCCAATAGACAGGCAGAAAGTATAGGCGGGACAACCAGACAGGAAGTAGACGTGGGGCAATGAGAAGAGGAGATTTTCTGGGAAGGAGGAGGCCCATTTCTCCCAGTCCTATCCAGACACTGAAGAAGCAGGATGTGAACTACCCCGCTGAAAAAGGTACTGAGCCATGTGGCTAACATATCCTGGAATAATATACAACATATACTGGAATAATAATGGGCTAATGTAAGTTATAAAAGTTAATAAGAAGCCTGAGCTAATAGGCCAATAAGTTTTATAATTTATGTAGACCTTCTGTGTAATTCTTTGGGACCTAACAACTGTGGGAACGGGGCAGGACAGAAACCCCAACAAGCAGGCCCATCATGTTACAAGAAAGCACTCTTTGTTTTCCTTTTCACAATAGGGCTATGCCCAGTTTCATCTAACATTCTCCTTAAAGTACTCCTAATTTGAGCTATATAAAGGGACAAATGTCTATTATTTAAAGATACAAAGCCAGTGAAAGTATAGATGCCATAAAAACCTTGTGGACAAGTAAAGAAGTAAAGGAGAGACCAGAATGTGTTCCTATTTCCTGTTCCCAGTGTGTTCTTCAACCCGTGATGCTTATGGATTTTCTGGAAGACTCGAAATTACCCTATATTTTTCCTTATCTCAAACAAGTACATCCTTGGACTTTGTAGACTATTCCTATCAATTTAGTAGTGATGAAAATAATGAACACTTATTAAGCCTTTGATACATGTCAGTGTTTTTTGTTTGTTTTTAAAATTGCTAGCTTATTATTTTAATTTTATGATGATCTTAAATGATGATCTTAAACATAGGAAATTCTACTACCCTCAGTTTTTGGTAAAGAAACTGAAGAAACAAAATAATTAAATTTTCTATAGTGAGACAGCCAGTAATATGTACAGCCAAGTTCTGAATGTTGGCCATCTGGCCAGACCCAGTACAATCTCTGTCCAGAAGCAATAGAATGAGATAGCGTTCTGGCATTCAATAAATTACTGAGTTGTGTGCAAGCCAAGTCGTGTTCTTTAGCCAAGTGTTCTTTAGCAGAACCACACTTATTTGAATAAAAGGATAAAATATATTAATATTTACAAGTTGTAATCAATGATACCCTAACTTATTTCAAAATGCATGAAAGAAGAATATTCGGTAAAAAGAAGCTAATGGAATCATGGAGTGAGATTTTTCTTGATTTTTTGTTTTACTTTATGCATTTATTTTATTAATTTTATATACATGCTGCAGGGTCTCATTGTGTTTTGCAGAGTGGCTTGTGATGCATGGTGGTTTTAGTATAGCTTCCTAAGTACTGATATTTCAAACTAGTGTAAATTTATCTAGGTAATAGATGGTCTTAAAACTACCAAACATAATCATCACCACTTTCAACACTTTCAAATCACTGTAAGCAATATTCTTACTAAAGAATCTAAATGGTAACATATATTTTCTAGTATTTCCGAAGCAATCATCAAATCCTTAAGAAAGGAGATGATCCTAACCCCCCATTAGTTATGTTCCTCGGATTGAGTTTCCAAGATCTTATAATGCCAGTAAATTTCTCTGCCACTGAGCTACATTTCTATCTTCCACAAATTACCTTTTTGCTAAAGTTCTCAAACCATCATTTTGCAGGTATATGAGAGAGTTATGCAAGTATTGCCTTTTTCCTAAAATACTGCTTCATTGATATCAGGAAGCAACAACAAATCTTTGACCTGTGTACGGGAAGAAAAATTAAGAACAACCTCACCTCACTTAATATACAGTCACTTCCTAAATAATTGTAACTATTTGCTCATCAAATTTCTATCATTTCTTTTTCAATTATTTCTCCTTATTTCCTTTTCCACTTTTTAGTCTGTGTTTAGTAGGAATTTGGCAAAGTGTATCTTTTTAATTTCTATATTTTAGAAGTTAAAAGAGTAGAAATGTTTCAACAGAAAAGAAAAAGAATGACATACTTTTAGCTTTAACTGCAATAATTTTATGATTAATACATGTGTATAGCAATATATCTTACTTCTCAGTATTCTGCAATCAATACAATATAACAATTCTTCTCTATATACTTTATCAAGAGTTGTAAAGGATGCACTTTATTAATTAAGGCAAAGACATGATACAATTAGAATTCTTAATCGTAAGTATTCTTACATCTCTTTAAATATCTAATATTGCAATTCAAATTCTTTATAAGTTGTTTTCATTTTATATTCCCTCTCCTCTTTTGTTTCAGTGACACTGCAATCACTTCCTCTCAAATTCATGAACTCACCAAATATAGTTTTTGCTTCAACAGACATTGGGTACTTACAGTTTTTTAACTATGGGTGAAACATGTTGAATTTTTTCTTCATCTGTGTTGGTTTACCAACTGGTGTTTTTGCAGGTCTTAAATAAAATTTTTATAATGAAGATTTTTATGAATTAGGAATTGTATAGGATACATGTATCATAATTGTCTCATCTGCCACTAAGTCACAGTTTTTAGATTCTGTTTCTCTTTACATTTTCATTGTGGTAACTTCTTTTTTCATTTTATAAGAACATTCCTTATGGCGTTGGTGAGATTGCTCATTCTAACAACTGCTTGACTTGCAAGGCTAGGGATGTCAATTTAATCCTGTGGACTTGGATAAAACAAGCAAGGTATGGTAGAGCACAGTGCCATGGAGACAAATAGGAGATCTCTTGGGCTTGTTTGCCAGCAAGAATAGCCCACATGACAAGTTTTAGGAGACTTAGAGACCCTGTCAACAAGGTAGACAGTGCCTAAACAATGACATTTGATGTTGTCCTGTGACCTTTATATTCATAGCAATAATCAAAGCATTATTTAATTGCAATAAGCCTGCCCTCATCCACATGAGACTTGGATGAATAGTTAACCATAATAATTTAAAAAAAATACCTATTGCTTTTCCATTTATATACTCTGACTATTTACAAAATCTGAAATGACCTATAGACTTGATCATACACTTAAGAACTTTTCAGTATGGAATGTAAAATCAATGAGACTAGTTCTATTGAAAATCATGGGCCTCAGTTATGTTTCTTTTAGTCCTGAACAAAATGACTTTTTCTTTTCAGAGGAAGACTGGATAAAAACCCTTAAGCTCTGGTTCATGCTTCTGGTTAGTCTCTACAATAATCCTGCATGCCTCTTGTCTCAGAGGAACAGCAGTAACCTAAGCAACTTTTGGAATAAAACACATTTAAGGTGAGAGGCTTTTCTGAAAGTAAAAAATAGTATCTTTAGTTTTTCAATTCCCAGTAACACTGGCAATAAACTTAAAGACTACTATGTTTTTACAAGTTTATTGTTTCATAAAAAAGATGTATTGTGATCAATCAATGAGCAAATACAAAACTTGAGTTGTCAAAAATCAATCTCTAGTTCATAAAAGAAAAGGTGAAACTCACAGGTGAACTGAGAAGATAAATATGAAAATCATTTATCCTGTTTTACATGGAAGATATGTGCAAATAGCCCAGAAAAATACTCTATCACTATTCTACTCCAAACAGACAACTCATGACATAAATATTTTATAATGTTTGTTAAAATTTCCATGCTCAACATTGCACACTTTCCATGTACATCCTAAGAAACAGCTACCAGAACAGAATAAAACAAAGCCATGGCAATCTCTTCCTTTTGAGAATAGCTGTAGACACAGCTCTTAATTCTGTGCTAGATAGGAATACAATTTTTTATGTCAAGATCTGCCTCTGGTAGACTGATGCTCTCATTTTGTCTCTTGACAACAAGTCAATGGGCCGCTATAAAAATGTTAAATATTTCACAAAAAGTACAGTTAATTCTCTGTTCTGATGAGAAAGTTTATCACTTAGAGGAGAGTCTGAATGTTACTCTCTGGTGATCGGAAAGTCATCACGCTTCAGTCACATCTCACTTGAGAATGTTCACTCCACCAGAAGATGTAATCAACTTGATAAATAGATTGTCTAACTGATCTCCTGAACATTATTTTCTAGGACTAGAAATTCCTTGTTTTCTCTGTAACAGTTAGCTCTATAGTAATCATCTCAGACTCAGAACTATATGGCGGTTAAAGAAACTCTCTGCACATTGACTTCAACCCACTGAGACATTCTCAATATGGCATTTACTGTTTTACTAATAATATTAATAATGCTTGACCTTGCATATTGTACACTAGAATTTCAAGAACTGAAGACACTTTTTTTCATATTGTAGACAGGGATGTGCACATGTTACACAAATATTCTACCAAGAAAATACCACAGTAGTTCCTGAATTAGTGCCTAGAAACTGCAATAAATGAAGGAAGAAGAATTTCCAAAACTGGATTCTAAAACTGCATATTTCATATTTGTTAGGTATAGTGACAAAAAGTCAATTAACTGAAATCAATTGCCATTGGAAGTGAGGGGTTTAAAAGCTAAGTAGCATAGTAAGGTTGAGAAATATAGAAAAGTACAGGTGATTGACTAAGTCTTCTTCCACTAGAGCACTTAAAGAGAGAAAATGTTGACACTAGCTTGAAATTATCTGGCTGAAATAGGCAGCCAGATCCACTTTTGATCTGCTGTGGAGTTTCAAATCACACTTGCATTCATCAAAACTTTACATACTGGGAGCAAGGATTCAAGTTTCTGCTAGATAAAATTTGAAATGCAGTTTTTTTCTTTATTTTTCTTCTATTTCCCCAATATGCCTTTGCAATTTTCTATTGAGAATTTATACTTGAGGGCAAAGCATGTTCAATTTAAGTTTCTCCTTCAGCAAAAATGGCTTAAATGATATTTCTTTTCCCATGCTGCAATAATTTTTATGTCAGATAAATGGGAACTTCAATGTCTTGAGGAAATGCAGTACACCGTTTATTTTGCACGCTAAACCAATCAGTTCTTCTGAAAATGCTACATGAGGTGAATATCATTTTCATCACAATTTTACACTTGAGAAACTTAAGGCTTACATAGATTAAATAACTTGCCTGGCATTATTAATCATAAGTAACCTGTTAGAAAGGATTAGCTTGTTTACTAAATATTACCCAATATCTTTTCATTCTCCTAATATATTTTTGCATTCATCCAACAGAGATATCAGGCATTTCATTGCATTTATTCCTTGCTATTATTTTATCACAATCATTTTTATGCTCTTGAATTTTAATTTTTTATTATTGATTCCTTTGTGAATTTTAAACCAAGAAATATAATGCTTTAAAGTCTCAAAGTGAACACTGGACAACACAGAACATCTGACGAAGATGGAATAAAAAGGGGTTGACCATCCTCCTATCTGAAATAAAACAAAACTTGGAAAATTAAATTTTAAAATCACTACCAAAATGATGTTCAAGAGAACTAAAACCAATGGTGCCTCATACACTCCTTGAATTAGAAAAGCTAAGAATCTTAAGGAAGAAAGGATTGTGGATGTTAAGGATTGAGTTTGTTCCTCCAAAATACATTGTTTAAAGCACAAATCCACAAAGTGATGTGATGTAGGATTTCCCTCTGTGTGCTTTGAATATGTTTTTATTGTCATTGGTTAAAAAAGAATCTGATTTGGCCTATGGCAGGTCAGAATATAGTCAGGCAGGAAGAGTTATATAGAGAGAGTAGGTAGTAGCTGCCGAAGGGACAGACACCAAAACTTTACTGGTAGACAACAGCCTCATGGCAATACACAGATCAATAGAAATGTGTTAATTTAAGAAGTACTAGCTAGAAATATGCTTAAACTATTGGTCAAACAGTATTGTAAATGATATAGTTTCTGTGTGATTGTTCAGGTCTAGGCAGCTGTGAAATAAAACACAGTTTCTTCTTACAATGATGAAAATTTGAGATATATATTCATAAAAAAAGTAGTTCAAGGGGGCTGGAGAGATGGCTCAGCGGTTAAGAGCAGAGCCTGCTCTTCCAAAGGTCCTCAGTTCAATTCCCAGCAACCTCATGGTGGCTCACAACCATCTGTAATGAGGTCTGATGCCCTCTTCTGGCCTGCAGGCATACATGTAGAGAGAATATTGTATACATAATAAATAAATAAATATTCAAAAAGTATTTCAATTGTTCATTCAAGTAGAAACATCGGGATGGATACTATTTCAGACCACAAAATGGGTGAAATTTTGTTTCTCTCTGCTCTTGCACTGTGAAGTTATGCTGATTGATGGCCATGTGAAAGAGATAAGAAGGCAGCAATCAGTAAGTCAACCTCAAATCCCTTCTTTTACTAGATGTGCTCCTGTCTATTGTGGACTTTCTTAGTGTCTGAGGTTTAGAAACTTGTTTAGAAATTTTTCAAAATGTTGAATCAAACCTTTCTACTTAATTATTATGATTTTTGCTTCCCAGGGGTTTGTTCAATAGAAATTAGATACATTTATGCACAGAGTTTGATGTTGATATTTACAATGTCTTTATCATTCATAATCTTATTCTCCAGTACAAGATGAATGAATGAAATAGAATTTTTCAATTCAATCTTATAGTTCAAAAAAATGAGTTAGTGATCCATCAGAAAATGTACATGAGTATCAAATTTTGTTTAAACATGTGTAAATATATTCTATATTTTTAGTATTTCATTTTTTAAAGAATTCTAAGAATTGCAGACAAATGTAGTAAGTAGCTTGCAAAATCAGCTCTTTTCTGCTGATGGAAGCTATCAGGGAGAAGACAGAAGGAATGTTTAAGACAGGTTTCCTTTTTTGGTATATAAATGCTTCAAAATATATAAATTATATATTTTATTTTTGGTTTCATACTTTATATTTTGCTAGGATAAAGCCCTTAAAATAATTTAAAATTGATTGTGATACTCATTATTTTGTCAAAAATCACGCTATCAGAAAGTCATGTACTAGCTGAGTCTCTGAGAAATGAGATTGATTCAGTATACTAAGGAGTGAATGGGTAATGGATAGCATTAGAAAAGCCTTGAAAGGAAAGGCTTTTATGGATGAGAAAGGTACACTATCAAACGATTTTGTAACAGAATTTACAATTTTGTAAAATTTTGTAACAAAATTAAAGAAACAAATGATTTTAGTAGGGTCAGCATTAACTACTGAATGGTGACATGCAAATGGATTGTTAAGAACATTGTCTTCATACTCAGATGACATAATGCCAATGATAATAGAAATGTAATTTAATTACATTTTTTATTATTAATTTGAATAATTTCATATCTTTAAACTGATTTTAAAATTTTATTATTCAGTCTAAAATAAAATATAAAACTGCACATGGAACAAAAATCTTATTTTTAAAATTGCTGGATAGCAAACATAACAAACACAATAGTAGGATTGCTCTTCATGTAATAACACCAACGTGCCCCAAGGATGTGCCCTTTCATGCTATTGTGCTATGACACTCATGACATACCAGACTGCTTTCTGATTGCATTTGTTGCCTTCTCTACAGAATGTAATTTTGTGTCTGATACAATAATTCTGTTCAAAGTGCCAGTAGTGAGGAGACAAGGGGTGTCAAAGAGCTTAGCTTAGAAACTGCTATTGTTTCATTAACAAATCAATTTGATTGATAAATGTAATCTTTCTAAGTTTTTAAATAGTTTCCATTTAATTAAATTTTCTTTCACTAACACTTTTATTCAAATACAGAAGTTAAAAGCAAAAAGAATTAACTTCATTTTCATTCATACACTCAAACTATACAAAAACAAGTGTCTGTCTAATAATTATTTTTTGTATATGTGTTTATGTTTGTGTACACGCCACAAAAAAGTATAGGGATTCTCTTCAAATAATCTAAGCAGTTTAGATGACACAAATATACATATATAATTGCATATAGTCAATAAATTATACAAATTATAAATAATATATGTTACATATAATATATATATAATTTATATTTTGTTAAGTATATATTTAGGGAAAACTATATTATTTTGTTTTCAAAATAGAAAACACACCAAAACTTCATTAAACATTCTCTAAAAGGAAAAGAAAGATGTAGCTTTGCAGGTGATTATAAATGTAACTGCATATTAGAGTTTCACTTTAGCTGACAAAACCATCCCATGAGTGATTATATGTGTCTCAGATTGTTTCATGTAACTTAAAATTAAGCAAATGGATGATTAAATCAGTATTCACTATGGGAATTGGAAGTTACAAAGAATAAGTATGCATGACATAACTGGTTCAGATGGTCATGTTTAAAAGCTAGAAATATGAAGATAGCCTCATACTCTTGTGCATACATGCATATATGTGTATGCAACCGTACAGACATGTCTTCATGTAAGACAGGATATAATCATTATTATTTGCATCCATATTTCTTTATTATACAAAATTATACTCCATAGAAGCAATTATACTATACCAAAATTGAAAATTATCATACATATACTAAGGTCCTTGAATTGCCACATACCACAAAAGTAATCTGAGCATATGGACAAACCATTGATACAAGGACTGGGAGAATAGATGTACAAAATGATGTTACTCAATTTGTATTATTGATGCAATTTTTGAGCACTGAAATTGAAAACCAAAGGTATATAGAATTTTTCTAATGACTCCCAGAATAGAAAAAAGCATAACAAAACAATTACTGCATATTGTCATCGGAATGGCTGTTATGCAACACTGGTGAGAGTGTAAGGTAGTGTAGTCACTGTGAAAATCAATGTGAAGGCTTGACAAATATCTAAAATTAGAACTGCTGCATGAGCTAGTTATATAATTTCTGGGAGTATACTTAAAGAAACATAGTGGGCATGCAGCATCATAACACATCCATACATTTTATGACACTATACACAATGGCCTTGTTACACAGTCTAGATGCCCATCAGCAGAGCAATGGATTAGAGAATATATTATATATTTACAGTTGAGAATTATTAAGGAATAAATAAAAATGTAACTAATTGATTGACATGAGTGTGAATGGAATTATAGACCATCATGTAATAAATATTAAATATAACTCTTATTTTCATAATGAAGGGAAGAGAATAATTGATATTTGCTTAATTATTGCCACTATTATACATGGTCATAAAGATGAAATACACTGTAATAAACTTTTCTAAGACTTGCGTATTCTAGCATTATTCATGAAAATGCTAGAATTAATATTAACTTTTTATTTGCTAAGTGGTTATTACATTAATATATTTGCTTTTAATACATGCCCCAGGTATATGTTTCATGTTCCCATGTTTATAAAACTGTATGTTTGTCTGCCTTACATAAATGAGCAATTATCTCATGTAAATTGTGCTAACTCTGAATGGATGAGATAAACCACATTAACTTGTTGCAACATTTCAGCAGTTATTTAAATTTGCCAAGTGGCACACATTCACTTACTAAGAGACACACTGTCAATTTGATTGCCTATCTTGTTGCTCCCGCTGCTTGATTTTATAATCTAGTTGCATATCAGAATATTTCTGTTTATAGTTACATGATCAGTCTTGTTTATTTGCTCATGGCTGTCTACATGAATAAATGAAATCATTAGGGTATAAAAGTGTGAACTTTGCAAACACTTTGATCCAGTGACCATCCTGGGTGTGGGCACGTAAGTTAGCAATATCTATATTCAAGTGTTTTTGTGTGGAAAAAGGTAGTTTAATAAGAATCCTTCATATAAATATAATTTTTATAAAGTTAATAAATAATGAGAATATATTCATAGATAAATATATTTATTTTTACAGTAATTATTTTCTGGCCTATAGACTTTCTTAAAATGGAAAATTTTAGACAATACATTGCTGTATATCTTCTTTGAGTCACTAATGATGTTTTTGCTGCAAAGAATATTATTGAAAATAGTCTTTGGCAAGTAATGTCATTTAACCTTATGTGATGTTCTGAAGATATTTTATACTCTGCTAGCATAGCATCAGAGACATCAAACAATGAATCAAAACTTTTTGTCTTTAAAGTAAAAATGTGTACAATGAGAAAACACTAAATATCACACATAAAATTCTGTTCGCTGTGAATTAAAACAAAATAAGAATCACTTAAGATATGCTTTGAATTTTGGATTGAAATTTCTTTACAGAAATTATTTAGGTTACATTTAGGTATTAATATGGAGGGCAGATATTTTTCATGAAGGGGTTTCTAAGGTTGAAGGAAATTTATAGGAGTTGTTTTTCACCTAACATCATGTGGTTCTCTGGATTTGAAATCATATATCAGTTTTGTCAGCAAGTGCTTTTACTCATTAAATAATCTTGATGGCTTCCTTTAAATATTTTGACACATAAAAAGTTATCTTTGAGGTAATTTCCACAGAAAATATAATTATGTAATTTACCTTTCTTTTATAAAAGGAAAATAAATTAAATCATTGTTATTTATAATCAGAATATACTTACTTCTTAAGATATCTAAATATTAACTTTCTAAAACAGGAAATGAGCATAGCCAGTATTGTCTAATGAAATATTTAGATATAATAATATGTATAATAAGTTAATATTATAAGCTTTATGTTATTTAAACTTAATATCAAATACCATAATTTGTAGCTGTAGTTAATACATCTAATTTAATAAATATATTATATGCTTTATTTTCTTAAAACAAGTATAAATGAGAAATATCTATTTTCATTATTGTAGCTAATACAAATAAATTATCAATTTATGTGTATTTTAGAGGCACAATACTAAGTAAATTACTGATTATATTTGATATAATATAACTAATGGAGAGATTTAATTTGATATCCACTGTACATCATGTCAAAAGTAGCATACTAACATTGAAAAAATTCAAATTCAGGCAAATATTAACTTGAACTGAATATATACATGTATATATATATATATATATATTTTGCTTTTAGGATATCATGAACTGAATATAGCATCATAAATTGAGGAACCTCTTAATTTTACCTACTCTATTATCTTAATTTGTTGTGTGTGAGTGAATATTTGTCTTTTCTAAGTGCTGCGATTAAGAGCTATGTCTATCAAGCATGCACACATTATCAAGCATGTATGCACATAAAGTCTCTCGTGTTTGTATCCTTATGTACAGACTTTGTCTCGAGAATAGCGATACTGCATGTGACATCTTGTGGAGCTTGTGGATCTTTAAGGAAACCCTTAGATCTAACTTTGGAATGTGGTAAAAGAATTTTGGACCCAAGTCACTTAAATTTTGTCTTAATTTAGATTATAATATTAGCAACATTCCAAAATTAATATCTTGCCTAATATGCTTCCAAGTCATAAAGCTAACCAAAATACCCACCTGCTCTTAGATTTGAACCTGCAAGCAGTCCAGAACTAAATAAATTGGTTTAATTACAGTGTTGCAAGGCTGAGTAATATTTTTGGAAAGAAAAAGATTTGATTCCATTTACCAAGTACAGTAAGATATTTTCATAATATATTAGAATATAATAAAAAGGTGAACTCAATTATTTAGTTTTCCTGTAGAACATTTACTTTATTAGAAAGTTGATTTAGCAATTTTTCTTAATTTGTAGAATGTTTTTATTTATATACATCTTTACTTAACCACACAATCATTTTAAATGAAGAGATCAATAAATGTTTAATATTAACATAAGAATGCAAAGCAAATAAAAGACAGTTCTGTAAAACCAAATCATTTTATTCATCTGTTTCAATCATATTCTAATAAAGTATGCTTCAGAATTCACTAGAAGAAGAGGAAACAAAACAGCTTTCTAATTCCATCCATTTCTTGGCAAATTTCATGATATCATTGTTTTTAGCATCTGAGTAATACCACATTGTATGGATTACCATAATTTCCTTATCCATTCTTTCACTGGGAGACATCTAGGTTGTTTTCAGTTTCTGGCTATTATGAATAAAGCTGCTATGACCATAGCAGAGCAATGCCCTCTTAGTATGATGGAACATTCTTTGGTATATACCCAGGAGTGGTATTTCTGTGCCTTGAGGTAGATCGAGTCATAGTTTTCATATTGATTCCCAAAGTACCTGTACAAGTTTGCACTCCGACTAGCCACAGAGGAGTGCTCCCCTTGCTCCACATTCCCTTTAGCATGAGCTGTCATTTCTTTTTTGATTTTAGCCATTCTGAAAGCTGTAAGATAAAATCTCAAAATAGTTTTGATTTGAATTTCCATGATGAGTAAGGATATTGGGCATTTCTTTAGGTGTTCCTTAGCCATTTAATATTCCTCTATTGAGAATTCTTTCTTTTGATATGTACTCCATTTATAATTTGAATTACTTAGTTTGGTGAAGTATAATTAAGTAAGTTAATAATATATTTCGGATATTAGCCTTGAATTTTTCCCATTCCGTGAGCTGCTATTTGTCCTATGAAAACATTTTAACCTATGAAATAGAATTCCATGAAATCTAAGAGAGTAACCTTACCAAATACTCTAAGCAATGGGAGACACAGAAACTCAACTGACCATCTTCTCTAACCAGGGAAAGCCTCAAGTAGAAGGACTGGGACTCCATCAAGTCATGAAAGCCTCAGGTAGAA
>JAQHUG010000036.1:11166094-11185145 GCA_028555095.1 Dicrostonyx torquatus
GATAGAGCACCTTTATCATTTCAGCTGCAAAATGAATACTCCTGGAGATTTTACTCCTCCTACGTTTTTTATTAAAATCTTAAACATATTACAATTGATTTATGTAAATAAAATATATGATCAAAGGGATTTTATATACTTTCCGAACAACTTCTGACTGTAGAAAAACATAAATTGATTTTTTAAATGAACAACAGCTGTTCATCTCTTTTGACAAAAATATTTAATATAGTATAGAAGTGAGAAAAAAATCTGTCTTTCTTAAAGACACTCAAATGAGACCTGACAAAATGTTTGCTTTCGCCAAGGACTAAGCTTAGCACAGCTCACCAGCAGGGATACTGAACACTCGATGTGGTGGTGCACATGGTGCACTAAGTTATCATTTGACTCAGGAAGCTAATACAAAAGAGCACTGAGTCCTGCTCAGCCTCAGAAACATAGTCAGACTCTCAGACTTTCTCTCACCTAATCACTTATCTCCTAGGAGATTGTAATGTGCAGAAATAAACATGAATTGCTGTTGTTGACTTGGTGGGAAGAGACAGATATATCTTTATTAAATGTAAATTTCTCTCATAGATTGTGTCTACATGATAAATAAATAAAACAAATATCCTGTACCATACCAGATTTTCATAGTTTTTTCTTCTCTTTCATTCTCTTCACTTACAGGGAATTTGAAAACAAGTTATATTAATTACAACATATAGCATTTATTTGGTTCCTGGCATACATTTTTTAGAAATATTAACTAAATTTATGGTCATACAAATTCTTTCATTAAATAAATTTTTCAAAGAAGTTGAGTTGCTGCTGACACAGGTCCAATGATTATGAGTGTCAAAACATTTCATGATAGGATAGTAATAAAGGCCATGATTGACTAGCTAATGCCAGGAATTAAAAGAGTTTGTTTTCTTTGGGACTCATGACTTTCTTGTTTATAGTTAACAAACAGTCCTACTAGATTGTGTTATTATAAACTATGTAGAGAAAAGGATTATAGCTGTTATTAGTTTTTCTGTAAAAAGAATAAAAATAGCCTTAAAAAGTTAATGGTTTGAGCAAACATATGTAGTTAAATTGGAAATTTTGTAACAAATTTGTTAATGAAAATATTATATTATTAAAAATTTCTACACAGAGATTTAGATAAAACTAAAAATGTTCAATCTCAGCCTAAAAAAGCTGTGTTACAATAGCAAATCTTTATATAATTCTGTCTTGTTGCCTTTCCATGATAAGAGGATGACATATATTAATGTGACAACTTTGCAAAAAAGACAAACAGAAATGACATGAAAATATGAAAATGGGTAAAAATGTCTGAAAAAATAATTAGAAGTTCTAATTCATCCCAAAGACATAAGTTTTCTTTTTTCTATTTTTATGCTGTTTCTAAGGAAATGGAACTGTATTACTCTGACAATAATAGTTTACATTTATTTGTTTATATTGTACTTATATCACATAATTATGAGTTTATCAAATTATTCTAAATAGCACTTAAATGATATATTTCTCCATCAGATGTATTAATATTCTGAAACTAGACAAAAATCCAAGAAAAAGCAGAATTTCTTCCTTTCCGTTTATCTAGGAAAATGAAAGAAAATAACAGTCCACCTAATCACTTATCTCCTAGGAGATTTTAATGTGCAGAAATAAACATAAAATGCTATTGTTGACTTGGTGTTAATAGACAGATATATTATATCTTTACTAATGTAAATTTAAATAAGTTGAAAATACTGTTATGTGTTGTGATTCTAATAGTCTGGGCTGTAATTAGTATAAATAGTACAAAAATATAAAAATGTATGCTAACTAAGATTGTAAATTAGTTTGCGGCATGGTAGACTTTGCTTATTTCTTTGATTTAGATATATTTATTTTGAGGTTTTTGAATTTTCTTATACGATATATTTTGGTTATGCTTGTTCCCCTCCCCAAAATACTGCTAGATCCCAGCCTCCCTATGTACTCAAATTTATACTTCATATTCTTTCTATTTCTTTAAACACACACACTAATAAATCATGGACTCAGCTTTGTATTGCCCAACCCCATACATCCTGTCCAGTTTCACTTCATGAAGAAAATGGATTTTTCCCTCTTACAGTATTATCAATGGCAAATAACTCTTGGTTCATGGAAGGAGTTTGTGCAAATGTCTGTGTCTCCATGCTGGGAATTTCTTTGTCTCCTGTGAACTTATGTACATCTTGTGGATGCTGCCATAGTCTCAGTGACGTGTTCTTTCTAACTTATGTTTAACAGGACTGCAATGGGGTCAGTAGTAAGACCTGTTTTCCCATTCCATAGAACACAGCAAACCTACAAGGCGGGTCACAACAACTCATACCACCAGTGCTCTGGGATCCAATAAAGTCCTCTGGGCTTCACATGGGCCAGACACAGTTTTGAAGAACATACATATATACAAGCAAAACACACACTCCGAATAAAAATAAATCTTTACTTCTGCTGAAAAAATTATACAATGCAAAATAAGCAAAAGTTGTAAGAAATTTATTATTTATTGAAGATAACTTAATAAGGAGTTGTGTATAATATGTGTAAAGAGAGTTGAAAGCCCTCAGAGAAGAATCAAATTGAGTAAATAATAACAGACAGAGAAGTAGGGTTCTATATATAAACAATTCATATCAGAAATACTACACTTCAGCAATTTCAAAAACAAAACACATTTCCTTGTGCTCAATATATTTGATGAATTTTAATAATAATTTTTTTTTGCGTCTTTACACTTGTTTGGGTTCTATTATGATTTAGAAGTTAGGTTATATTTACCTTGAAGCAATTGACTTCTTCTTACAGTATAGAAGTAAACCCTACTTCTCTGTCTGTTACTAAATAAATGTTCAAAAACCCATAGCCACAAGAGAAATGCAAATAAAAACTATTTTACATTTCCTCTTACACCAATCATGATAGCCAAGATCACTAAAACAAATGACAGTTCTTGCTGAAGAGATTTTGTGGGTGAGGAGAATACTCATCTGTTACTGGGTACTGCAAACTTATAAAGCCACTATGGAAATCAGTTTGGTGGTTTCTCAGAAAGTTTGGCATAGTTTTACTCCAAGATCCAGTTAGAGTACTGTCATATACGCAAAGGACACTTCATTCTATCATAGAGACACTTGTTCAAGGATGTTCATTGCTGCTTATTCATTATAGTAAAAATTAGGGAACAGACTAGATGTGTGTCAATGAATGAATGAATAAAGAAAATGTGGTTTATTTATACAATGAAATATTATTAAGCCATTAGTAATGAAAGTATGAAATTTGCAGATATATGAATGGAATTAGAATTAGAAAAAAATTGTCCTGAGTTAGGTAACTCAGATTCAAAATGCAAATATGATATCATTCACATATATGGTCCACAGAGTCAACTAGGTAGTGCTCACACGAACTCACAGAGACTGAGGCAGCAAGCATTGGGTCTGCATGGGTATGCACTAGATCTTCTGTGTACATTTTGACTGTTAGTGTGGTGTTCCCGGGGAAATCCTAACAGTGGGATCTGGAGTTTCTCTGATTCTTTTACCTTCTTGTGAGATTTTTTGTACTCCAACTGGGTTGCCTGTTCAGCCTTAATACTAGGACTTTTGCCTACTCTTATTGTGTCTTGTTTTTTTTCCTGTTTGGTTGTTGTCTCTTGGAAGGCTACTATTTCTGAAGAGGAAACAGAGAGGGTATAGAACTGAGTTCAAATAAAAAGAATTTTGCCATTGCAAAAAAAATTAAAATTTAGTTTTCATTAAGAAAGTCTCTCTGGGTATATAAATCAATCTTGAAGGTAGGCCCCAGACCCTGATATAGATGGCTAACACAAGTAAACTCAACAAAATCTTTGAAGTTTCTTTGTCACATAATATTGTGTAAGGGCATTTTTTTTTTACATTATAGGCCCTTAGTAAGTATATTATGACTACAGGTTTTGGATTTTTATGGGATTCATTTGTGTGTGAACATATGTGTTATGGCATCTATATTTGCTTATTATGTTTTTTCTTTGGCTTTTTATCTTGTTTGACAGTTTTGTCAAACAAAACAAATTATATCAGAGTATGATATACTCTGATAATTTTTTTTTTATTTTGGCATATTATTATTGATGCCTGTTTGTTTTCTAAGGAGAGACTGAAAGGGTATACATCCGGATTTTAGGGGAAATAGGAAGGAACTTGGATGACTAAGAGGATGGGAAAATGTAATTAAAATATAGTGTTCCATAAAATATATTTTCAGTAAAGAAAATCTCCAAAATGAAAAAGTAAAATGCAGTAAAATGTTAAAGGTTGGGCATGTTGGCACACAGCTTTCATTCCAGCAGTTTTTAGGCAAAGACAAGTGGATCTCTGGGAATTTGGACTAGTCTGATCTATTTTGCAAGTTCCAGGTTATCCATGGTTACTTAGCAGGAAACAGCCTCAAAACAGAATCACAAAGGAAGCTAAGGAACAAAAATGAAGTTAAACAGTTCAGAAAGAGGAGACTACTTAAGGTGCCAGAAAATTTGCCTGGGAACTCTAGGAACGTGACTTTTGTGTTTTGCTCAAGATAAAGCACTCTATTTAAAGATGAAGCATCCTGTCTTTAACTTTATGTCATAACCCATATCCCACGAATTATCCACGCTGAGACATTACTGGTATTCTGGCTAGATTTAGGTCAACAGGATACTAACTAGAATCATGTGGGAGAAGGGAAACTCAGCTGAGAAAATGCCCTCATAAGAGCAGTCTGTAGGTATGCTTATAGAACATTTTCTTTCTTAATTTAGAGTTTTATGTGGGAGGGGACAACCAATTGTGCTTGGGTACACCTCTGTGCAGGTGGTCCTGGGTCCTATAAGAAGGCAGGGTGAACAAGCCATGAGAGCAAGACAGTAAGTAGCATTCCTTTAAAACTTCTGCATCAGTTCCTGCCTCCAGGTTTCTGCCCCATTTGAGTTTCTGCCTGACTTCTCTTAGTGACTTCAGAAATTTTCAGGACATAGTTTTAAATATAACATTATGCCTCATGTGAACTATATAAACAGACAAATGTGCATAAATAAGCTACTTTACAATAACAAAACAGTAAATCTGTAGTAGAAACTGTATAGAACACTGATTATTAAAGTATATGAGGAAGTCCTCTTTCTGATAGTAATTTTAAAGGAAAGTGAAGAAAATATTCATTTACTGTCACCTTAGAATTAAACAAGTTTGTAAAGGGTTACAGAGATAAATATAAGAGATGGGACTATGTATGACAACCCAACATGCGGAATAATTTATACATTCTTGCCATTTGCAAATTTAGGAAGTATTATTAGAATAAAACTAAAAATTAAATGTTCACTATGTAACAACGATGATGGTGGAAATAGCAATTTTACTTTGATATGGTTTGGAACATTAGGCAACATTATAAAATTAAAAAGATATTTTTAGGAAGGTTGCTAATCTGATTATTACCTTATAGTATTTTTCACAAAACAGCAGGAAAGGAACATTTATAACACAGATGGTCCATGTTAGCTCAGTTCCAAATGACTTTAATACAATATAACAAGGGTTGCATAATTTTGAAGTGCTGCTTAATCCAAGACCGTAGTTTGCATGAAGAAAATTATATCAAGCCAATTTACTTGTAGCAATGCTGCCAAATGTTTTTTCTAATACTGAAGTAAATTCTGGCTAATGACAGCAGTACCTATTATAATATATTATAATATTGCCTGTAAATTATTATATAATTTTGTGCAGATTTCAAAACTTCTGAAAATTTTTGTGTATCAACCCTATAGGAATGGTGTCATCTCATAGTTTGGTACTGTATACAAACGTATTGTAATATTAACATTAATCTACTTAAATTTTGAATATAGCACATAGTGCATATGCTGATTTTTTAGTTTACTTTGAGATCTTTGAGAAGGCTGATGAGTCCCATGTGCATTTGAAATATAAACGGCACTCCAATTACCACAAGGGTAGTATGTTGACCGAGGTTTTCTGTGCCGCCCAGTCCTGCAGCCGTTAAGTCCCAAAGAAATCACAAAGAGGCCTACATTAATCAAAAACTAATTGACCCAGTATCTCAGGCTTTTGTTATTAACTAAATCTTATAATTTATTGTAGCCCATATTTTTTGCCTATGTTAGCCACGTGGCTTGGTACCTTTTTCTGCAAGGCGATCACATCTTGCTCCTTCTGTGGCTGGGTGACTACTGCAGATTGAGCTTCCCTTTTCCCAGCATTCTTGTTGCCATGCCTCTACCTCCTGCATGGCTACTGGCTAATCAGCATTTTATTAAAAATAATACAAGTGACAGGATAAAAGACCATTGACCCCCAGCAGTAGTATCATCTCATGACTACTGACACCTGTGATCACCTTCATTTTCTTTCTATAAACTAAAATAACACTAAACCAAGTGATCTGAAATGTTATATTTTATGAAATAATACTTAGTTTATTAATGTTGTCATATGAACCTTAATATATCACAGTACTTATGAAAGCATTAACTTTCTTATTTGATGCTACATTGTCTTTTATGTATATCTTTTGTCCGTTTTAGGGATAGTTGTACTTAGGCATATGCATGTTTCTTTAGTAGTCTCCCTATAACAAGCTCACTGTTCTGTATAATCTAATAAAAAACATGGGCAACCACTTTGCTTTATGCTATATTTAGATTTTACAAAATTCTGACAAATATGAAATTCAGTAAATGGGGCATAAAGTTGCTTGGATTTTATGTAAATTGAATTGGCTTTTAATGTATGCTCGCAAATTTAAAAATTAGTTGTAATAATATTCATATAAACAAGAGTCATGTTGCACAAAATAATCATTAAGATTATCTAAAAAAAATGGGTGTCAATGTATAAGATTTGATCTTTGTATATGATCTGGCATATTCATATCACCACATGTCAGACCATTTAATTTACCCTATATCAGTACAGTTAAAGGCATATTTATACCATTAAAATTTAAATTTCTCTTTTTCATATAAGACTTAAAATCTTGTTTTTTAATAAATAAAAATTTAATGCCATGATGATTTATGACAATGTTTATAGCACTATTATTTTATCTCTTTGGAAAATTTTTATTTGAAATTGATTATATCTTTTCCTTAATTGACCTCAATTATGACACGTTTTTGTACTCTGAAAGCACAAACATGAAGGATGATAGATAATTTCTTATTACATTGACATTATATAAGGAATGCTTGATATTGTGTTTGCTTTCCCCAATTTAAAATATTTTTCAAGCTCTTCAGGTATTGACTGACATCTATAATGCCAGAGACCGAACAGCTAAAGCAGAAATACTATCTAAATGTGGTCAACCTGGGCTATAACATGAGTTAAGAATTTTTTTATTTATTTAAAACAATTTTTTAAATTTAAAATATTTTGATCATATTTTTCTCCTAATACAAGTCCTTCCAAATCCTTCCCCCTTTCTACCCACCAAAAAAAACCCCCAAATCCCAATACAAGAACAAAACATCACAAAACCAAGAAATCAAAATAAAATACCACTTGAAAAGAAAAAAAATAAAAATAATAGCAAAAACTGCCCCATAAAATAACCAAATGAAAGCACACAGCAAGCAAACTGTAGAGTCCATAACATGTAGTAAACGATTCCTGAACACAAAACTTGTCCTGGAGTGGTTAGTCAATACAGTTTCACTCCACTGGAGAAAACTAATTTTTCCTCTAACAGCAGGTGAAAATGACACTTCAGTTGTTAGCGGCTTTGCTAGTGGTGATGTTTTCCTTCATTATTCACTCATTCATTCATTCATTCCTTTTCAAATAAAACAAAACAAACTACAATATGATAAAAATAAAAATTATCACATAAAGTTTGAATCACACAAACCAACAGAAGAGTCCAAGAAAGGGCACAAATACAGATCCAACCCTTTACATTCTAAGAAACCCCATAAAAACACAAAACTGGAAGCCACAACACATGCAAAGAAACTGGAGTAGACCTGTCCAGCCCCTGAGGATATAGCTTCAGTCCTTGTTAGGTCACATAGCTACACTCATGTTGACACAGAGGACCTAGTTCTCTTGGTTTCCTCTATCTTCTCTGGCTTTTACATTCTCTCTGACTCCTCTTCAGGGGACAGGGATAGCTCCAGGACTCCTAAGTTGAGGGATCGGTGAAGATCTAGGACTGTGCATTTCAAGATACCTTCATTTTTGCCTAATGTTTGTCTCTGGGTTGCTATTGCTGTTCCTGACTGCTGCAGGAAAAAGCTTCTCTGATGACGGCTGAACAAGGTGCTGACCTGTGAGTAGAGCAGAATATCATTTGTAGTCATTTTATCTCTACATTTTTTCCTTATTTAGACCAGCATTATTTGGTGTTAACCAAGTTCCCTGAGCTATCTAGTCTTAAGTTCTTGACCCCTCAAGCAGTGTTATATATGGATTCCAAATTATGAAGTTATCCATAAGTCCAATCAGTTATTGATTGATTACTCTCACAAGCTTTGTGGTTAGATAATCTGCCTCCACTTCTAAATTGTGCTATTATCACTATCCCGCTGGTGCACCCCCATCTGACAGCAGAGCCCACCCAAATTGTCTGTATGTCTGTCTTTTCTTCATTGCCTGTTGCCCCATTAATGTTGGTCCCTAAACCATGCAGGTCAAAGTGCTATGTGCAACATAACACTTGCCTTTTCTTTCCTTTCACTTGCCTTTGGATTCTGCAAGCATTTTTTTGACAGATATGTAGAAGACAGACAGTAAAGCATGCTAGAATATTACTCCAATGGCTGCTCCCAATGTGCTGAACTTTTATCAATGAGCATGTGGTACACTTTTTTAATGTTGTTTTCCAGCAAGCCTACTTGCATGGCAATACAATTTCCTTCCTTTTCTTCCTTAGGAGGATCAATATAATACAAATTAATGTGGCCAATACTTAGGTACTCTGACCTCTTTTTAATGGTTTAACACTATCCACCAATCTTTAACATAGCTCTCTTTTGATACCTATATGTATGCATGCATGTGTGAATATGTCTGCAACAATTGTCTGGCATACATTGTTATGTAGTTATTTAAAAATATGCCTATTGGTAATGAAAAATGTTAAAACATACAATTTTGGCCTTGATCTTAAATTTTCTTAATTTTTTTTTGTTTTGGTTGTTTGTTTAATGTTGCTTATTTGTTAATGGCTCTGTATTTTGTTTTGGTTTCCGAGGCAAAAAAATCAGTTCTTGTGTCCAAGGCTGACTTTACGTTTGGTATGTAGCTGAAAATTACCTTGAACTGATCCTCTTGTTTCTCCTTTTGAGGTACTATGATAATAGGCTTTTATCACCAAGCTTGGACCTTATTCTTTAATAAAATATAAAGCTGATTTATTACCAAGCTTGGATCTTATTCTAAAATAAAAATAAAACTGATAGCATTACATATTGGAATTATTCTATTAGTTGAACCAATTTATTTAATAACAAACTGAAAATATAGTTATCATTACTAGTACAAATAAAAATCTTTCATTGTGGACCTTTGTATCTACAAACATGATATTAGGAAGCTGTAAATGAATGAAAATATATCAAAGCTAACTTTTTAAAAAATATTTTTGTGGTGTATTAAACTTTATTTTACGTGCATCGATGTGAAGGTGTCAGATCCCCTGAAAACGGATCTTTAGACAGTTGTGAACTGCCATGTGGGTGCTGGGAATTGAACTCAGGTCCTCTGGAAGAGCAGTCAGTGCTCTTAACCACTGAGCCATCTCTCCAGCCCCTCAAAGCTAACTTTTAAATATATTAAATAGTATCAAAAGTCCAAAATCTTGTAGATTTCAGTTAGTATAATTTAACTCTCAATAAAGGAAGAATTTTATATTGTAATTGCTACACTGCCACAGGAAATGACTACATGTAACTTTTATCTAAAATTTCAGAGAAATTCAGAAAAACATATAATTGTGAACATTTTGACCTTCCAGAAAGTGAATGAAAGAAACTGGCTGTATAAAGCTTAACGCAAAAAAATTGATTTAGAGAGATATTGCATTAAAGGAACACAAGAAGCCCAGTTATAGCTGATAATATAAGCTATTCTTATTTTCGCTATATGAAATAGGCTTATAAATTTGATTTTTAAGGCTCAGAAAACTATGATTCCAATACGTTGATAATTTTAAAAATGGTGACATCTAAGATTTAACTTGAGTACTCTCTAATGTTCTCTGCTTTCAACATCTATGTAGTGATTAGTTTTTTAGCATTCTTGTATCTGTAAAGTTGAGATGAAGCACAGATACTATTAATACCCTTCTAAAGCACAGATAATTATAGGTAAAGAACTAAGTGAAATAAATATTAAAACAAATGAATGTCCTGACAGCATGGTCACACATGGGTAAGAATGGCTGAGAAAAATAAAGAAGTCATTTTGATTAGTTTGAATTTTTATAACAAAATCTTTTAATTTGTTTTCAAAGGAAATAAATAAAATCCACAATTATGAAAAACAAAGTACAATCAGAACAGTTAAATATATGTTTAATTCAAACTTCTTATAGGTCACACAAAACAGGACAGAAATATTAACTAAAAACTGAAGTACAGTGTGGCCCTAACATTCCATATAAAATATCTTTGCTAAAATTGACTTATGTTTCATAGTTTTTCTTCCAAATGAGATGTACTTCAAGAGTTCCAAAATGCTTTCATAGTTGTTTGTAAGATTTCTGGTTTTAGTTATTTTTTTTTAAAAAATATGTAGCCAAATCATTGACATGAAGCAATGTAAGAAATGGCATGTTTATTCTAGGTCACATCAGGATAAAAGAACCACTGGTGATTTCTCCTCTTAGTCAGGAAGCAGAGACAGGTGAGTGCTACTGCTCCAGTTGTTCTCTAGTTAATGAATCCAGGACCTCACACTGTGCAATGGTGATGCTAATAGTAAATGTGTTTCTGGTCACCACACTTACTCATAGACTTGACCCTTACATAATTTTCAGTCATGTCAACTTGAGAATCAATATTAATCTTTGCATTTGACAAATGAATACATATTATGAAATTAATGTGTCAAGTGTTTACTGGTGGTGAAAGAGATTGCTAATAAAAAAAGCCGCGATGAATTCTATCATGCTGACTTGGATTCAGATAAACAAGCATCGACTATAGTAGATAGAAAAGTAAGTAGGTAAGCAAATGAGTAGATAACTAGTAGGAAAGAAATGTACACTAATATCTCCATCAGAGGCATACATTTCTACACATGTTGATAGCTAACAAAAGGAAGAACATATATAAACAATGTTCTCCCTAATAATTTCTTCTATGTTACTTTAATTAAGCTAACTCAAGATCAGATCTAAAACACTCAGATAACTTTAGAATATTCTATCACATGAAACGATTTAGAACATTTTCTAAATATAAAGGGTGCTTGTTGAAAGTCACAGGAGAATGCTTAAAGATACACATGTAAACAATATGTGGGGCTAATGAAATCATCAAATGGTGATGACATGATTAGCAACGATTTTGCCATAAGTTCAACGAATATCCAGGACTACTACCAATATTTAATTATTTATTAAAACACAGAATTGTACATTAGAAAATGCATATATTTTTAAATGAAAGAAATAAAACGTAATAATGACAAATTTTAAACATACAGGCATAGAACATTCAGAACCCAAAGTAGTTATATCAATTAAAATATAGCTATGAGATAAGGGGGAAGCTAAATAAAATGCCTGATATTCATTTATGAAGGTCTGAGTTGTGATATCCACAAGAAAAAAAAATGAGGACATTACTACCCCAGAGTGGAGAGTGAAAAACACAAATGGAGGGGCTGGAGAGCTTGCTCAGTGGTTAAGAGCATTACTTGCTCTTCCAAAGGTCCTGAGTTCAATTCCCAGCAACCACATGGTGTCTCACAACCATCTGTAATGAGTTCTGGTGACCTCTTCTGGCCTGCAGGCATACATGTAGACAGAATATTGTATACATAATAAATAAATAAATAATTAAAAAAAAACACGAATGGATATTTAAGTTTCTCGATAAGCCAATCAACCAGAAATGCAAGATCCTAGATTTCAAAGAAACTATAAATTAAAAAAAAATCAAAGCCAAGCAGTGGTGGTGTGGTGGTGTATGACTTTAATCCCAGCACTCAGGAGGCAGAAGCAGGGGAATCTCTGTGAGTTAAAGGCCAGCTTGGTCTACAAGAGCTAGTTCCAAAACAGGTTCCAAAGCTACAGAGAAACCCTGTCTTGAAAACCTGAATAAATAAATAAATAATAAATGAATGAATAAAAATAAATAAATAATCGAACAGTAATTGAAGGACACCTATTGTGCACAAACAGCCTTTACATGAAGTTGTGATTGCATGAGATATGCACAGATTTCCATATACGATACTGGCAGACACAGATCTCACACACACACACACACACACACACACACACACACACACACCTTAAACATTCAACAGAAAAACAGTAGTAAAAATAAAAGCTTCATCTCAAAAACTTGTTTTATTTTTTAAGTACTATGAAGTCATTTTTAATAAGATTTCCTTTCCCAATAAAATTACATAAAATGAAACTAACAACAAAATTCTTATCACATATAACCACATATTGATGAGGGATTTGTCTTTGAGAGATATTAATCTTGGCATTCTATGTATTTTCCTTTACATAGAACTAAACCCTTCTACTTCAAGGACTTGAAACAGTTACAGTGGACCTCTATCATTCTCTTCAAACATCAGGTTGTAGATATGAAGGCATTACTAACCCCGTCACAGCTGCTGCCCATATGTTCTGTTTTTGTCACATTAACATTCATAGTTTCTCCTGGTTTCCACTTCTACCTTTCAGTATGTTTCCAATCCTTACATTCAGATCTTCTGAAAATAGATAATAATTTCAAATCACTGAGACCAAGAAGATAGTATAATCTCTTTCAACTTGCTAATGAGTGTTTTGTCTTTTTATAAAACATTACATATTAGTTTATGTTTTCTCATTAGACAGTTCAGAACAGCAAGAAAAACTTTCTAAGTTGATTGCAACAGTGATTAAAATAGACAAGTACTGTTAAATATAGAATTTTAATGTCAAGAGACTTCATTTTATTTATATTTCAGAAGATAAAATGAGTGGATTATTTATAAACCAATTACATATCTTGTCTAGTATTTAAATTATTTATTTATACCATTTAAATGACTTGATTCCCTTGATTTTAATTTTAAATGCTGTTTTTATTCAAGACATATAAAAATGACATTTATAATGCATATTATTTCTCTTCATTAAAGCTACCTTAAGACCATTATTAACTGATTGTAAGACATTACTGGTGAAGACAATGTGTCCCTTTCTGATAAGTCCTATGGGAATCTAACACTTACAGACGTGGAAGTGTCTTTCGTATTCATTGTCTTTCATATCATGTGAGGTGCTGTGTTCACTACTGCACAGAAAAGTCCTTAAAGGTGTAAAACAGCTGTGAATCACAAAAACTACAATAATGCCTATAATGTGTTCACTGACAATATTTTTCTGTTGTAAAAGTGAATTGAATGTTTTCTATGCTTCAATCATTTTCTGATTACAATCAGGAACAATATTATTACAACAGGTTAGTATCTCTCAGTACTCATCAGTGAAATCCCTTTTGGTCATATATAATACAGAGATGCACAGCTAGTTATTATATAGAGAAAAAATAAGTATGAAATGGTCAGCCATATACAGAATATCTGTATTACATCGCTTTCCATTAAGGCTCAGTAGAATCAACCCAAGGACAGGGATGTTAATATGATTGTAAGAGGCAGATATAAAGAAGCACTGCTGCAAAAGTGTTTTCAAATAACAATGGCATTGTACATATAAACCCACATAAATTCTGATTACATTCACAAGATAATGCCAACCAAAATTTAGCACAAATCAGGGAACTGCTTATGAATTCCCACCTTCATCTGAAGATTGATTGTCAACTAATGCCTGCTAGGAGTCCCTTTACTTTAGGTACAGACTTACAGGCTGCTCAAGTTGCAATGGGTGGTCCTACATGCTTTCACATACTCCCAACATTAAGTTTAGTCAGTATATTTTAAAAAGAGTACATGAAGACAAGAGGGGAAAAGGTGGAAGCATAGGGAAGAACTGGAGAGAAGTATCAGTGGAATTTATCAAAATATTTGCTATTAATTTATCAAAATCTCAATCAACATATTTGAAAAGAGAGTCAGTATATCACATAAATTTGTAATGCTTAGTCATTTAAATGTTAGAACAAAATTTGTTTAATGAGGAAATGTAAATATGTTCACTTATTCAGACAGAGGTAGTCAGCTGAAAGTGAACAGAAAACCGCATTTCTCCAGGGAAAGCTCCCATTCTGATTATTAATATGTGTATTCCTCTACCTTTTGGAAAACTACTACTTCTTTCTCTGTTATAACAAATTATTTTCTAAACTCTGGATTATCAAAAATTTTGTTGCTTGAAATCATATTACTAATCCTAACAATGTTATTTGTGATGTTATTTAAGATACTTTCTTAGCAAACATAATCTAACTCAAAACCTGGCACAGAGATTTGCAAGAAGGATTTCAAGACTGTGATTTCCATAATTAACTTAATTTGTAGTTTCCAAGGAAACAGCACTTTGGGGACACTTTGAAGCCTAAAGCCAAAGTTGGCTTGATTACGCACATGCTTAACTGTGACTCTACTTCATTTGAAATACACTTTAAATTGTTGTTTTTCTCAAAAAGCTATGATAATGCTAACTAGTTCTACCTCTTTTGAAGTACCTTTTATTTTTCTACTTCACAATTTTTTACAATATAATCATCCATATTTTTTTCAGTATTCAGATACATTTGTTTGGTACTGGACTGATCTACCTAGAACAACAGTGTATTATTACTAAAGTATTATGAAAATAAGCTCTCAGGAATTAAAGAGAAAGATAGATAGCAAGAGAAAAATTCATAAGCATTTCTATTTTTTTATAAAAATGAAAGCATTTTAAAAACCTAAAGAAATTGTATTTTATCTGATGAATACAATAATAATTATAATACAAAAGTAAAGAAGAAAATGAAAATGTATTTATTTATAGATGAAGATAAAAGAAATTGATATATATTATTTTATAATATGAAAAAACTTCTAAAACTTTTTGTTACTATTTGTTATGTTAATCAAATATATAGATATTTACATTATGGTGTTCATAATTCACACCCCATGAAACAACATTTACATATTTTTGCATTTTTCCTATTTTTAGTTGATTGATAATAAATTATTCTTCTAAGGTATATAATGGGTATTTGATTCTATAAAGAATTCACCAAAAACAAGAAAATATCAGTAGTATAAGCTACATCTCTTTCCTATAGCACCAGTAAATAACATTATGCCACTGACAGTCAATGAAACAAGCTACATGACAATGATTCTAGTCTACAGTCCTAGTAAGTCCCATAATCACTTGGACTTTAGGCTGACAGGTGTTTATTTGGTGTGACTGAATCAATATATACATAAACACATGCGCCAACATACAATGATGCTCATAGAGCTTGTCTTGATCAAAACCATTATTATCCTGGCTTGGAGAGAAGATCCTGATTTCATTTTTACATGTGTGGCTCTTAATGGATCAGAAGCTAAATACAAAGAAAATAAGTAACTCTATAATCCGGGCCTTGCCTCTTTGTGACCGAGTACATAAGAAAAGCAACTTACAAGGAAATGTTTGTTTAAAGTCATGGTTCGGATAAGTAGGGAGGGAAGTCATGGCAAGCTCAGCAAGTCATTGTTTGGTACCCAGAAAACATAAAAAGGAAAATCAGGAAGGTGCTGAACAGATATGACCTCTAAGAGCAGATAGCCAGCGACCTAGTTCCTTGAAATATCATCCTACCTTCTTCTTTTGATCATTTCTCAATCATCACATTCGAGCAGTTTATTACGTGAGGTCTATATGGTTTAGCTTTTTTCTATATTCTTTGAATATATTATTAAAAGTATAGCAGATATATGCTTTACTAGTGTTCCTATGTATTTGCCTCATATATTTGTATGTGTACATGTGATATATTTATGTTTGTGCACATGTGTATGCTGATGCATATATCCATAGTACACATGTACTGACAGAGGTAGATGTTGGGGTGCCCCTTTATGTTGCTATCCTTCTGTTTTGTGGATAGAGAGTCACTTCCCACTAATCCTCACATTCTGTTTTAATTGGCCTAGGATCTCTCAGTAATGGGGATTGTAACAAGAGGACTGGCTCGTTGGGGTTACTGTCCCTCCCGGTAGTACCCTGCAGCCTGCAAGCCCCAAAGAAAATCACACAGATGTCTCCATAAGATTATAAACTGATTGGCCCATTAGCGCAGGCTTCTTACTAGCTCTAATAACTTATATTAACCCATTGTTCTTATCTATGTCAGCCACATAGCCAGTACCGTTTCTCTGCTGGGCAGGTTACATGTTGCCTCCTTGGTGATCTGTGCAGGAGTGCCAAGGGAGCTTCCTGCTTCCCCAAATTCTCCTATTCTCACCTCTACTTCCTGTCTGGTTTTCCCACCTATACTCCCTGCCTGGCCAATCAGCATTTATTTAAAACATGATTGACAGAATACAGACAATTCTCCTGCACCAGGGGATACTGATGCATGCCACTCTACCTGGTTTCACATAGGCCTGGACTTGTGCAGCAAGGAGCTTACCCACGTATCCATCTCTCATCCCATAAAAGGCATTTCTTAGTCTACTCAGCTGTACAATAAGAATTAAAAACAACATAGTATAATGTGAGCTGAAATATATTCAACCGAAATGTACAAAAGAAGTGAAAAAAGATCCCAGAGAAATTAAATTTATTTTCACTTTGAAGCTGTGAATTCTTACAGTATATGTGAAAACACAAATGATCTACATGGATGTTTTATTCATGCACTAAAGACAGTTCCTGATATTTTGTCCTCACTAAGACCTAGGTAGATGATATGAGTAGGATGGTTGTACCTTTCTGATTCCAGAAAATTATGATGTGTATTGAATTTTTAAAGTAAAAATTTCAAACATTTTATATTAAATTATTTTAATAAAAATGTAAAGTTTTCTAATAATATATTTGAAGAGAGAAACTAAAGCTGTCCTTCCTATTGAAGGTGTCTAACTGAAAGCTACATTAGAGAAAGGAACATATAGGGCTGTAGTAGTTAAATAAGTGATTGTGACTCTGATAGATGATGAACTTGCTTGCTACCTGTTTCTTTCCCTGAGTTCAGTCTACAGCAGGAAACATAATTTTTAGGAAAAAAATCATAGATGTCTGGCTAGAAACTATCTACCATCTCTATCTCTCTATCTATCTCATATATCTCCATCAATCTATCTATCTATCATCTTTATATCATCTATCTCTGTACCATCTATTACCATCTCTTGGGGGGGAAAGGGGGAGACTGTTTGTTGGTTCCCTGACATTCAAACCCAAAATAATCACACAGAAAATATATTATTTTAAACACTGCTTGGCCTATTAGCTCTGACTTCTTATTGCCTTGCTCTTATATTTTAATTTAACCCATTTCTAGTAATCTCTGTAACACCACGTAGCTATAGCCTACCGAATTAAGTTCCATCTGGCTCCAGCTGGCCTAAATAGCTTCTTTTTGACCCTGCCTTCTTCTTCCCAGTATTTAATTTAGTTTTCCCTCCTGCCTAGCTCTGTTCTACCCTATCAGGCCAAGCCACTTTTCTTTATTAATTAGCCAATCATGTTCACAGCATACAGAGGAGAATACCACACCAACCATTTACCTATCTATATCAATTATTGTTTATATATTATTTAATAGAACATTTATCTAACTAATCTTCCCACCTATGCTTTGATATTTCCTCCCATTCATCCTGCATTTATGTATTTTGCTACCTAATTATATATATATATATATACATATATATATATATATATATATATATATATATATATATATATATTACTATTTAATCTGATGATCTCTGATTCTCAAGACAAGAGCACCAATTATTGTGATGGAAGAAGGCAGGAGTGTTATGTAAAATGTTTCAGAATTGATGCTAAATGTGCAGACATTTATTTTCTGGTCTTCATTTTGAGTACATTTTTAAAAATACAGCAAGTAATATGTATCAACACTGGATGGGTCTTGAAAGACAAGAAAATAAGTCATCGATGTCAAAGATATACAAATACATATTCCACAGGTGATGTTATCTCTCAACTTATCCTTATATTTCCTATTATATATCCAAAAATGCATTATGAAAAATGAAAATAATATTGTCATTTATGAATATAAAATTATGGAGATATTTAACCCAAGACACATTCTCAATTCTACCAGTAATGGAAGTGCATGACTCTAATACCAGACCTCAGGAGTCAGAGGAAGAAAAATTATTGTGAGTTTGAGGTCAGACTGATTATAATAGTGAGATGCAGACATTCCAGGTCTATACAGTGAGGTCATCTCAAAATTAAATGAATGAATAAATTATCATCAATAAATAAGTAAATGAGTATTTAAAGATATATCAAAGAATAGCTCTTTTAATAATTGTTGTAAAAACGATAGTATAATTGCTCTATCAAAATGTAGAACAATATTTTGACAATTTTTTACTTAACACATTATCTCTTACCACATACATTTTTTTCAACGTAAAAAATCTTTGTCGGGGAAACTATAAATATGGTTAACCAGCTAGTAACTCATTGCTTTTGCAGGGGCTAGAGTTCAGTTTCTAGCAACCTAGGGTAGCTCACAACCATCATTACTAACCCCAGATAAAAAGTATTAATTGCTCTGCAAAGAATTGTTATCTGGTTTTAATGAATCATATCATATATCATGGCTTACAATCATCATTAACAAAGGAAAATC
>JAQHUG010000037.1:20931-37758 GCA_028555095.1 Dicrostonyx torquatus
AAACCATAATCACAGAGAACTTAGACAACAATGAGGACACTAAGAGAGACTTACATAGACCTAATATTCATGGGAAAGTATAAAAAGACAAGATCTCCTGAGTAAATTGGGAGCATAGGGACATTGGGTGAGTGTTGAAGGGGGGAGGGGAGAGGCAGGGAGGGGAGCAGAAAAAAATGTAGAGCTCAATAAATATCAATAAAGAAAAAAAAAAAGAATGCCACTGAGATTTTGACCTCACTACAAGTCATCTGGTTTTTACTTGTGGTGTCAAGGTCCACCAAAAGGATCACTCTGATATTTTGGGTAACAACCAAGCTTGTTTGATCAACAAGCCAAACAGGCAGCTTGGCCTGCAAGTTGCGTTAGTTCTCAACATGCTCCTTTGTCCTAATCTATTTCATCCAACCACAGATTTGGGAATTCAAACACTCCAAATTCTCACTGAGCCTCTTTCATTGTCTTGAGAATTTCTAAAGCCGGTTCCACCTGTGGTCAGTCCAATTCTGGAATATTCTCTACAGATCTGCATCAATCCCTACTCCAAGGCTTGGGGAACACTGTAGAAGAGAGAATGAGAAGGGAATGGAAAGAATGTATACCCCTGCCCAGCACACAGTAACTATGCTGAGGGAAGACGGACAAATACCTCCCGTAAGGAATTCAAATGTCTACTTGCATTAAACACCTTAACCAGTGGATAGAAAAGGATAGAGGCACTCTGCCACTAAAATGGAAAGGATTCCAAACTTAGCCACTGTCTTAATATTCATTTTAGGCTCCCTCAACCCATAGTTTTTTTTACTGTTTTTTTGTTTTGAGACAGAGTTTCTCTGTGTAGCCCTGGCTGTCCCTGTTCTGTAGAACAGGCTGTCCTCAAAATCACAAAAACACTCCTGCCTCTGCTCCCCAACTTCTGGGATTAAAGGCATGTGCCACCACTACCCAGCTCAGTTAATAAAGCTTTGTAACGGCCTGGTTGTCACTGTCATTTTGAGTAACACTCACCAAGTGTGTAAAGCTCTTAAAATTATCTCCATAAACCTGAAGTAGCTGGAGGCTGCGCTTTCACTTCTCAGCTGCCCAGCCCTGAGTAATCACACAGAAACTTGTAGATTTACAAGCATTTTGGCCAATGGCTCAGGTTTCTTACCACGAGGCTTGCAGCTTGTTACATCTTGCTCCCCTGGCAGCTGGTCACATCTCCCTGAATCTGCCTTCTTTCTCCAGTGACTATTTGGATTTCCCACCTGGCTCTGTTTTGTCTGGCTATTGGCCAAATCAGATTCTTTATTAACCAATAGTAATAAAACATACTCACCTCATAGAGGGGTATCCCCCATCAGCCTGACACTCTTGCTCTTTCAGGAAGTTTAAAGGGGATAATCCTGTGGTTCTCAACCTTTCTGATGCTGCAGCCCTTTAATACTGTTCCTCATGACTACCAATCATAAAATTGTTTTGTTGCTACTTTATAACTGTAATTTTGCAACTGCTATAAATTATAATGTAATTATTTAACAGGCATAATATCTGATATGTGACCCCCAATGGAGTAGTCGGAAGTTTCTGTCCCACCTGGTCCTGCAGCTGTTCAGTCCCAAAGAAACACACAAAGACTTATATTAAACTGTTAGGCCTATTATTGGCTCAGGCTTATTATTAACTAGCTCTTACAACTTAAATTAATCTATAATTTTTATCTATGTTTAGCCATGTTGCTTGGTACCTTTTCTCAGTAAGGCATTCTCATATTGCTTCCTCTGTGTCTGGCTGGTGACTGTGTCTCTGCCTTTCCTCTTCCCAGAATTCTCCTAGTCTGGTTGCTCTGTCTATACTTCCTGCCTGGCTACTGGTCAATCAGAATTTTGTTAGACAAATACAAGTGACAAATCTTTACAGTATACAAGAGCGTTACCTATAGCATCACAGGTTAACTACTGAGTTAACCTAAGTGATTGCTTATTCATTACACTGACTCAAGACTACATTCTTGGCCTACCTACTTCCCAGTTGACTTACAAGATCTTACATTACTTGTGAGTGCTCAGCCCTAAATGGGACATCTGTTGTCATGCCCCCACCAAGGTTCAGGGAACATTGTGAAACAGGATGGGAAGAAAGAGCTGAAGGATGGAAGGAGGGCTGTAAAATGCTGTCTTCTGGATGTAACTCACTCGTGTACCCACTGCAGCTGTGGCTAGCCAAATAAGATGATAGTCTGATGTGGATGTCTTTCTGTATATGTGATGCTTCTATTGTTTAATGAATAAAGCTCTTTTGGCCAATGGCTTAGCAGAGTAAAGCCAGGTGGGAAACCATGACAGAGAGAGAAGGCAGAGTCAAAGAGATACCATGTAGGTGCTGAAGGAGGACATGCTGGAACCTTAGGAATCTTAAAGGTAGGCCACAGCCTCATGGCAATACACAGATTGACAGAAATGGGTTAATTCAAGATATAAGAGCTAGCTAGAAATATGTCTGAGCTATTAGCCAAACAGTGTTGTAATTAATATGGTTTCTGTGTGCTTATTCATGTCTGGGTGGCCAGGAAATGATTGAGCAGACTCTAATTTATCAAAAGATAAACACCCCTATGATTTCTATCTCAAGCACAACCTTCTAAAATGTAATGCTTACCTCTAGTAATTTTGCCCTTCTTATCTCTGCACCAATAATGATCAATGGCTGTATCAAGACCATTATTAGATTCCCTCCTGGGAACCAGTTTCGCAAAATAAAAATATCCTGTCTTTAAAAAGCCTGATCTAGTCAGGCGGTGGTGGTGCACGCCTTTAATCCCAGCACTTGGGAGGCAGAGGCAGGCAGATCTCTGTGAGTTCGAGGCCAGCCTGGTCTACAAGAGCTAGTTCCAGGACAGACTCCAAAGCCACAGAGAAACCCTGTCTTGAAAAAAACAAAAAAAAAAAAAAAAAAACTACTAAGAGCCGTATGATGAAATCATTACTTTTGCATACTAACCTAAAACATTTAAAAAAACAAACAAACTTCACAGGAACGCAGCATCCTAAACTGTAAACATCTATACTGCTATAAAAAGGGAAAGAATAATTTTTGTAGGCCCTTCATCACTCCGGCCACCATTCATGTCAGCCTCAACCTGCTAACACAGAACAGTTCAACCCAGGAATGCAACACCTTGCTTCAACCAAGCAAAAGCTACCTTAGTTAGAACCTGCACAAGGAAAGAGCAGTTTGTCTGAAACGTATTAACGCAAAGGCCCTCAATGAAGACTCATACATACTCTTGTTTCCTGGGAGATATTTATTATAAACCTTTCAAACATTTTCAACAGGGTAAGACACAATTCCTAATTTCTTTAGGATCTGTTTTCTGTTTCTGAGGAATCATGGAAACTTCCACCGAGAAACATGTCTCTAGAGCACGATGCACCTTTGACAGGGGAAGAAAGCCTCAGTCTCTGGAAAGGAAGACTGTAACCACATACCTCTTTAATCTGTAAAATGCTGGGCTCACCTGCGGATTCTACCTTAGGGCTTCCTATGCCTCTGGTTCCCTTTTTTTCTGAGGTCACCTTATATGCCAATGAACACTCCTGTCAAACTACTCAGAAGGGTATTGCCATGGTAGAACTAGACTGCCCGAGACTTCCCAGCCAGTGCCTTTCAAAAAGATGCAACTTAAAATCAGTCTTGTTGACCTTCAACTGGTCTCCCAGCTGAAGAACTAGCCCTTCTTCTTTGGTCTCAAGGGCCTCAGGAGCCCAAACTCTCCTGCTAAATGTCACAAATAAAGAGGGAATTGAGTCTCTGTATTCCCAAGACTGCTGGAATACTAGAATCAGTACAGCACCCAAACCATACTTTAGTCAAACAATAAAGCAGGTGCACCCAAAAACAGAGTGGACTCATAGAAAAGTGGCTCTGGGCATATTACGTCAAAGAACTTGAGTTCTTACTTCTAGAGACTGAACTTTTTAGTTTTAAGCTAATTTTTCACTTCTGAATCTCCCTTAAAATAAGTTTCACTTTCTCTTTATATTAGTTATCAGCAAAATACACCAAATGGACAAAGAATACCAGCTCTGGATAACAACTTCTGACAACTTTTGCCAAAACTGGGGCAAAAAGAAACCCGTTTCTACCCAGTATGAGTTCTCTGATGACTTGTAAGGCGTGAGCTCCGAGAGAAGCTTTCTCCGCATTCAGAACATTTATAAGGTCTTTCTCCTGTATGGGTTCTCAGGTGACGAATCCGGTTGGAACTGTGAGAGAAACTGTCTCCACACTCATGGCAGGTGTAGGGTTTCTCTCCTGTGTGAATTCTCTGGTGCCTGATTAAGTTGGATCTATGAGAGAAGTTTTCCCCACAAAGGGGACACTTATACGGTTTTTCTCCTGTGTGTGTTCTCTGATGTCGGGTAAGGTGCATGCCCTGCCGGAAACTTTTCCCACAAGTTGAACATTCAAAGAGTTTCTTCTCTACTCTGTGGGCTCTTGGATTTGTAAGAAAGGGGGCGGTGTCATTCATTCCTTGTCCGCACTGAGGAAAAGGGTCGAGTCTCTCTTTCTCGTGGGTTCTCTCGTGAATGACGAGATGGGAACTGCGAGAGAAACTTTTCCCACACTCACGGCACCGATAGGGCCTCTCTCCGGTGTGGATCCTCTGGTGCCGAAGCAGGTTGGAGCTGTGGGCGAAGATCTCCCCACACTCAGGGCACTTGTAGGGCTTCTCCCCAGTGTGTGTCCTCTGGTGTCTGTGGAGGTTGGAGTTGCAGGAGAAGCTTTTCCCACAAACATTGCACTGGTAGGGCTTTTCACCTGTGTGGGTGCGCTGATGGCGGGTGAGGTGGGTATTTTGACTGAAGCATTTCCCACATTCAAGGCACTTATGGGCTTCCTCTCCCACGTGTGTTCTGTGCAGTGACAGAAAATGTGGGTGCCCACCAAAGACTTCACCACATTCTACATCCATGCACAGTTTTTCTGCTGCATGTATTCTCTGGTGCCTAATGAGGTTTGAGTTATTAGAGAAATTCTTGCCACACAAGGGACACAAATGGAGTTTCTTGGGCTGTTCCTTTGGCTGTACCAGTCCTCTACAACTTGTGGTTCCCACTAAGGACTCCTCTATTTTGTCCCCTGGGGGACATTCCCAATGTCCTTCTTCTCTGTCATCAGGTCTTCCCTGCTCAGGACTCCAGGGCACCTCCCTTCTGGCCTGGCCAGGCAGCAGTACTGGAGGATGGGGACTTTCAGAAGAGACAGACTCACCACTTCTTTCTGAGTTCTCAAATTTTTCTACCCCTAGGAAGAAAGAACAAACAAACCTCTAGGTTATTTTACAATAGAAAACAGAAATCTCTACAGGCCTTTCCTAGGAGAGGCCCCAAGAACAGAGTTTAGCTCAGTTTCCCCCGTCCCTGTCTGGAAAGCATGCTGGAGAAACATGTGGCAAAGAGACTCCAAGACGCAGAGCTCAGAAGAGTCTTAGAACCCTTAGGCCCCCACCCTGCTTTCCAGCTAGCTCTAACCCCTCCGGTATGGATCAAGTGTACTGAGTACATCCAAGAGTTAGGGTTTCCTCGAATGTACAGTCTCCACTCCTTACTTGCCTTGCTAAGTGTGCAGGAGACAAAGCAGTTGGCCCCAGTGTGCTGCACTGGCCGTGTACTCGGATCCCCAAATGTCATACACACTGTGGGAGCCCTCTTGAGCCGTCTGTCTTCACTTCTCACCTGGAACTGGGTCTCTGGGGCTCCCGCCTCCCTTGCAGCTCGACATACTAGGGTCCCACGGCTTCCCTCCTTGCTCCACCTGGGTGCTTAAGACCTCCTGACCAGGAATGCAAGACTCTGTTCACAATGAAAGAAACATCACCACATTCTTCACCACGCAGAGAAAACAGTCTTTTTCCCTGCCAGCAGCAGAGAAACCAACTCTAAATCTGACACATATTATTCAGGGAATACAACAAACCATTCCCAGTAGTTATGCTACAGGAAAAAAAAATTAGAGAAGACTATGGGTTTTTAAATAGTTTCAAAGAACATGAATTTGTTTAATGAGAATATACAATTTGTAATTCAAGTAACTATAAAATAAACACAGGATTACCACTTGAGAATTGACTTACTTTAGTGAAAGTGTGGCTTTTTAGATAGCGCTAAACTAAACTATAAAACTCTAGAAGAAAACATGAAGTCAGTTAGACAAGAACCCAAGTTCTTAGAAGACCATGAGATTAAAACCTCTAAATCTTCCTGGGCTGTGCTAAAAAGAAAAGCTAACAGCTCACTCGGGCTCCAACAAATTGGTCTCTCCCGTTGGCACAGCAGCGGGAAGTCGCAAAGCCCAGAGGGGCTCTCAGTGCAGGAACGCGAAAGTGCAACGATGCTGCACGAGCAGTGAGTGAGTGTGCGGCTCTAACAGCTGTAACCAGGGTGGGTGGAAAAGCTGCAGTGTGAGTCTTCCCAGTGTGTGCTTCAGCATAGCCAAGCATACTGCACACACAACACGGCTTAGTTAGACTGCCTCCAACTTCTTTGTCTCCTGAGACAGGGTTTCTCTGTGTAGCCCCGGCTGTCCTACAACTCGCTCTGTAGACCAGGCAGGCCTCAAATTCACTTCTGCCTCTGGAGTGCTGGGATTAAAGGCATGCACCGCCACCGCCCAGCCCCTCCAACTTTTTATTATGAGAAATTTCATCTACACAGAAAAGCTGAGGAACTCTGTAATACTCACATTATAGCCCACCTACATTCAACTAACAGTTTGTCTTATTTTATTGGCATTATTTTTAACTTGTGCACAATTGTTCAACACACTTTAATTAATGTATTGTCTAGCCTACTTTGTGTATACAATGTTCCAAATTTACAAGCCCCGCCTCTTCCTAGACTTTTACAGGCTAGGAGAGCTAATAAACTGGAGTATTAACACCAGGGCCCTGGACTTTCTGTCTTTGTATCTAGAAATACCAATGGAGCGCAGAGGGCATAGATGCCTGATAGAGCATAGAGCACTGAACATGTGATGTGGGCCTGTGGTCACTGGATATGCCTGTGCTGCCCCTGGAAGCTCTCTACAGCTCAGACTCTGCCTTCAACCCCAGCAACAGATATACAGTCTAAGGATACCAGTCAGTCTCTCAACTGTGCCACGTGGCAGATGTTTCATTGACCATAGCAGGAGAAACTTTAGAACCAAAGGGGATGGGGGGAATCTTGTGACAAAACTCAAGTTCATGCCCAGGAGGAATGTGTGTCCAAGGACCAGGCCACTCTGGTCATACATGTCAGCATCCCAGCCAGAAAGAGAAGATCTTACCTAGCGTGCCCACGTTCTCATAACTATCTCGCACCACATCCCTTGAGAGAGCTCTCTTACTAGGATCCTGATGGCCCCACTCCTGAGAGATATACACCGCCATGTCTTCGAAGTTCTCCGGCAACTGAAATAACACAAGATCTCCTTTAGCATAACACGCAACAAGAACAATTCAAGCAGAGTTACAGTTAAAGGCGGGAAACGGGGAGCGCCAAGGACACACGTCATGGGGGAGGAAGGGTCCCAGGCCTCTAAGTGATGGGTTGAAAAGACAAAGAAGCTAAGGGAGGTATCTGATTAGAAAGAAAAGATCCTGGTAGCCGAGGGGCACCTCCCACCCCAAAAAGAGAGGAGAAAAGGAAGACTCTGGGGAGAGGCAATGAATGAGACTTCCACATCACCTGGGAGCCAGCCATATCCTTATCTTCCATATTCCCTTCAGGAGGAAAGAGAGAGAGCCAGGGAGCAGATAATGCTGAAGATGACGGAAATCACAATGAGAATAGTCACACTAAATCTTGGCAACCCACAGATTATTACAACACAATATGCATTCCCCAGCACCCAACCTCCGCTTTTAGGTTGACATTAAATAAAAAGAAGCAAAAGGTGTAATAATGTGATCTAAAGTAATGGGGCGGGCCTTACATCCCGGCCAAAAGTGCTCTAACCACACACATCCCCACATCAATCATCTACTATAAAGTGCCAGTTCTCTACACAAAGGGGCTTTACTAAGTGAGTCCCCTTTCCTCCCACCCACCCCTCACAGAACCCACATCACCACTCTTGGGTTTTTCAAACCACATCTGAGAACTTTTAACTTCAGAAACTCTTTCTCCTTGGCACCTCTACTACATTCTACTAAGGTCAGAGGAAACCCCAAAGTCCCTCCTCCCTCCCACCTGCCCAGAAAACTGTCCCTCACCCCTCTCCTTTACAGCCTGGGGGTCCCTTTGGGGGCTGGGGTCTAGCAGCTCCTGCAGCCTGGGGCCAGGGCTTCGCTCAGTCTCCATGGGCTCCAGCTTGAAGCTCGGTGACTCTCCTGCTGTTTCCAGTGGCAAAGGCTCCTCCAAAAGCACTTCTGCTCCCCGCCCTTGGTTTGTGACCTGGGAACCAACCCACATCACTCATCATCACAACAGGGCTGACAGAAGGGGAACTGGTGCAGGGTTCTTAGGGCAAGCGTTCAGAAGAGAAGCACGGACCATCCCTCTGGTCTTGGCCAAGAGGATGTTTAATGCTAAAAGCTTTTTAGATTGCATGAGACAAAGAAAACGGGGGGGGGGGGGGCTGGAGCAAGGAAAAATGACGGTCCACTGCCAGCGCACACCTCAATACACTCTTCTGAAACACCTCCTTCTGCTCGCTCACTCGCTCCCCCTTTTCCTGAGTGTTTCTATTCACTACCAGGTAAGGAGAACTTATCGGGCAGTGACCACAAAGCCTAGTGTTTAGCTGTTTTTCAAAGTTCGATTAACAGAGATCCAACTCTGCATCGGAGACTTTTGACTAAGATACACTGGGTATTAATCACTAAGTATAGGCCTGGGGTGGTGACATGTCTGTGGTAATCCCCCAACTTGGGAGGTTGAAGCAGGAGGATGGCCTCGAGTTTAAGCTTGGGTCTTACATAGCTAGGGATCTGCCTTTTGAAAGAGCAAAGCAAAGCGCCTGTAACCCTAGAACTCAGAATTTTGGGAAAAAGAGGCTGAAGGATCGCCACTGGTCCAGAGCCAAGCTGAGCTACACAGTGAGTCACAGTCAGCTTGGGCTACATAAGACCCTGTCACAAAAAACTTCAAAGCAGTGGCAGCAGCGTCAAACAAACTTGACATACTGTTCTCCTGACCCTCGAAACTGTCCAGAGACAATACTTTAGCATCTTCATTTCATCAACAGAAAAATAGGACCAAACAGATTAAGTAGTCTGCTCAAAGTCGCAAAGTACTAACAAAAGACTAACTATGCGACGCCCACACTCTGAAATAAAGTCCTCGATACTGCCCACTATCGTCATATGGGGAAAATCTGGAAGGAAAATGTTCCAGATAAACCACGAAAATCCCTCTTCCTCATGTAACGTCCACTCAGGTCAATCAAGTATGTTCGATTACAAAACTAGACTAGCACAATGTTCCCTTTTTCCTGGTCAAACTACGGATAAAACAGCTCTTTTCATCACCTGTTGCCTCAGTTTCCCAAGTTCTCTCTGCATACGCTCCACAAGGGTTACTGCTTCTTCGCCGCTCTCTGGGCGCAGCTCCTGCACCCTGCTCTGAATCTCTTGGGGAAGGATAGTCAAGAACTGCTCCAGCACCAACAGCTCCAGTATCTGCTCCTTGGTGCGCATCTCCGGGCGTAGCCACCCATGGCAAAGCTCTTGAAGCTGGCTAAGGGCCTCTCGGGGACCAGAGGCCTCTTGAAAGCGGAACCGCCGAAAACGCAGGTGGGAGGCCTCTGGGCTGGGCTCTGGGTCCGGCGGGGGTACCTCCTGGCTCCAGGTGCAGTCCTCCTCTAGCTTCACGATCAGGAGCCCTTCCGGCTCCTGGGAGCCCGGGCCAGCAGCCATGGTCATGTCCCCAGAGCGCCTAGGTCCTGAAACCAGCTACGTCGTCCGCCCTGAAAGACGCCCAGATTCCGCACAACAGCAGAGCAAGACTGCAGCAGCCGTGGGGTCCCGGGCTCCAAATCCCGCCCGAAGAACCCAGGTCGAAATCTTGGCACTAGCCCTGCAGCGTCTACACCTGACTGACTTCTCGGGCCCGAACAGAACTTAGCCCTCGGTGCCCGTGGCGGAAGTTCCAGCGCGCGAGTTAGGCGTCATAAGCCAACGGCCGCCGGGCGAGACGGACTTCCGATTTACGTTTGGCTTCCTCGGTCTCCGATTGGGTCGGGTCTCGCCACGTACTCACTGCCGACCAAGAAGAAGGGAAAATTTGCATTAAAGAGCGGGAGGAGAAAGTGCCCACCAGTGGATGGGAGACGAGGCTACACAGTGGGCGTGGCTGCTAGATGGAAAGCCGTAGGAGTGGGAATCTCTGAGTGGGTCTGGCTGGGGATGACCCGGGTCGGATTTTCTTAGGAAATTTGCCAAAAGGTAAATTCCTAAGCCACGTTTGAACCAGAATCCAGCTGGGTTAGAGTGTCATGTTGGGGCCCAGAAATGCCGGTTGTTAACTCTACAAAGAAAGTCTTCCCGAAGGCTGATCACAGCACCCTAGAGAACTAAGGCCTGCAGCAGAGATCGCTGCACGCCGCTTACTGGGCTCGAGCTGCGCGGCGGCTGCCGGGAAATGTAGTCCATAGAACGCCCTTTCTGCGCAAGCATCCTCCCAAGCCAGCTGAGTTCCAGCTAGCACAGTAAACCATATCTAGGTGCCTGTGCGTTAGCCTCCCTTTGAGCGGTGGTCTCTAGTCCTCCAACTTTAGGAAGCTGGTCGCCCCAGAAGAACGCGCTGGGTATGACTTGTTCTCTCGCCATTCTCCCAGCGGAGATCTAATGGCCGAGCTCTGCGAGAGCAAGATCGCCGACTGTAACTGTCATCCTGAGGGAAGATACGAAGGAAACACCCGGGCGGACCCCCTTCTCTTTTGAAGAGAGAACTGCCCAGGCCTAAGACTGGCGCTTGTCTGTGACAGCTCACGAAGTCCGCAGATCCTAGGAGTGTCTCGAAAAGCTGTACTCGCTTACTGAACACGTGCTTACATGAAATAGGACTTTCACGATATTGTATGAAATAGGTTTTATTATAAGTCCGGTGACTGTGGCATCGAGAATCAGTTAATAAGGCTCTTGCTCAAGATCACACACAGCTATCCTATCACGAAAGCTTAGGCTATGGAACTAAAAATTTGTTTTGGATAAATCTGTGTAGATTCCTGAGCCCTCGTTTCACCACAGGTACAAAGGCCCACAAGTCTGCCAGGGCAAATGCTTATCCAGACGCAAAGTAGCACATGGGCAGGCATAGGTTCATTCAGAAAAACCTTGTTAAGGCCTGTGAGGTTGAGCTAGAGAGATAGCTCAGCAGTTAAGTCTTAAACTTCCCTTCCAGAGGACCTGGCTTCAGTTCCCAGCAATCACGTGGTGGCTCACAGCTTTCTGTAGCTTTAGTTCCAGGGGATCTGACACCCTCTTCTGGCCTCCCAGGGCACTGGTGCAAGCCAGGCATCTATTTGCTGTAGCAGCCCAAACTGAAAGCTTTGGACAGGAAAGCGGACTTGGCTGATAACACCTGTGGACTGTTAGGAGCCAGGGAGCTTCTGTTAAGATCAATTACCAACCTGCTTTGGAATTTACTGCAAGCTCCTCCACGAGCGAACAGGCCCCTCCCCCAAGGACCTCCAACTGCCATGTTCCACCCCTAGAACATTCTAACTGCCCCCACTCTAAAGAGTAAAAAGTCCAACTCTGGGCTTGAAATTCTACCAATATGAACTCTGAACAGTTCCATCACCCCCTCCCCAAAGTACTCTACATAATCCTGTCTTCTGCTCAGTTCTCTGCTGTTTCTCACCCAAGCAGAGGCAGCCACCGGAGCGAAACGAAGACTTAGTACTAGTAGTACAGCAGGACTGAAATTCCTAAAGAGAGCCCAGTTGCCATAAGAGTCCAAGAAAGTGTTATAAAGGTCTAAGAATGTGAAAGTTTAAGTAAGCTGAGGATAACTTCAGTTCTGAGGGTCTAAGGAAGCATTGTCTGAGGATGTGAAAGCTTAAGTGCGTTCTGAGGGTCCCAGAAAGTGTTGTGTGCATGAAAGTTCTGAAGGGGAAACTATTTCACCTTTCTTTCCCCTCTATGCTATTGTTAAGCCTATATTCAGTAGCTGAACCAGACACTTGCATGGTTCACCAGCAGGTTGCCAAAAGGAGATACTCATCCCTGTAACACCTAAATTGATTTCTAAAACACCTGTTCCTTATTTCTTTCTCTGTGATCAAACTAGAGATCACTGTGATGTTGTCCAGACGCAAGCTGCCCTTAGAAATCCTATAAAAGATCCGAAAACTTCAGACAGACCTTCAAAAACTATATAAGAAACAGCTTGATGCCTCCAACCAGTGGATCACTGATGGTCCACTATAGAGCTGGATGCTACCCTTCTTAACCTCTCTTTTCCTCCTTTTCTTAATCCTACTAGTTGCAACCTGCATTATAAACTTCTTGTCTAGATTCCTTCAACAACCTGTTCAAAAGATTTCTAGCTAGACTTTTTACTGGTTACTATAACAGGATTACTGACCACTAGCTGTGGAGCTAGAGACCTGCAGCACCTGGTTACATCCTGATAGTGAAGATCAAGATTGCCCCAAGAACCTTGATTTTCCAGTTCAACAGGAAGTAGTCTAATGAGAACTCCTCCCCTTTCCAACTCCTGGTTGTTTATTAATGAACAAAAAAGGGGGAATGTAGGGTAAAAGGGTGAGCCAAAGAAACCCACCCTGGCCCTGAAACCAGAGCCAGTGAAAGAAACAAACCCTGGCCCTAAAACTAGAGCCAGTGAAAGAAACAAACCCTGGCCCTAAAACTAGAGCCAAAAAGCTAAAAAGATCCAGTGAAAGAAGCACTCTGAGGCAGAGGCAGGCGGATCTTTGTGAGTTCAAGACCAGCCTGGTCTACAAGAGCTAGTTCCAGCGCAGGCTCCAAAGCCACAGAGAAACCCTGTCTCGAAAAACAAAACAAAAAAGAAAAAGAAGAAGAAGAAGAAGAAGCACACTTTGGCCCTGAAACTATAACCAAATCTGTCCCTGACCAACTGAACACTAAACCAACCAATCCTTGAGCAAGAAATCTAGTCAATCCCCGACAGAAAATCAACCAGTCCTTGAGCAGAAAACCAACCAATCCTTGATCAAGAAACCTAGCCAATCTGAGCTTGTCCAAGATCAAGGAGATTGAAATCTGACCAATTCCCATGCTGAAAATCTTCACTCTGGAAAAACTCTGCCCTTAAGAAGCCCTATATAAACCCTGTATCTGTTCAGTTTGATGCTGCCTTTTTCCACCATGGCAAGGCAGTCACACTCCTGGGTTCTTTCCTCCTAATAAATCTCTTGGCTGAGGTTTGGCTGACAAGCTACTTTCGAAGGGATGGAGTTCAGCAGAGAGTAACAGCTTTTCACTGGAGCCTGGAGCAGCGTGGAGCAGCGTGGAGCAGGACTGTAGCACTTTTGATGGGAAACCTTCCCCTCATGGAGCAGAGTTGTTACACTACAGAGGACCTGAGCAGAGCTGTAACAGCTTCTCTGGGGAAACTTTCCTGATGCACAATTAATAAAAACTCGGAGACAGATATTGGCATTCAAGCTGAAGGTCAAAAAAGGAAAACAGCCAGCCACTGGCTCTTACCTCTACCTCAGTCCGAAATGGTGATCCTGCCTCCACGAATCTCAAAATGTGACTGTGTCTAAGCTGTTTCCTCCCATTATATAATCCTCTCCAGTTCTGGGGTAAAAGGCATGTACCAACTGGTTTCTATGGCAGCTAGTGTAGCTACTGAATTAAAGTGTGTTGCCACTGGCTGGCTGGAAGGCTGACCAGTGTGGCTTTTTTACTCTCCCAATCCCAGGGAAGTTGTCTTTATTAAAATATGAATAAAATGCCACTACACTCTCCCCTGCCTGGGCAGAGTTGTTACATTGGAGAAGCCCTTCCCTGGAGGACTTTAAGCTGCTGCACTAACAGTGACTTTGTGGTACTCTGGCTCCTGACTTCCAAGATCCCTTTCCATCTGAGCTGCAATGCTTACAGCCAGCCTCCTGGTTTTTTCCCTACCAATAAATCTCTTGTGTGAGGTTTGTTGTGTTGTGTGACTTTGTGGTTTTCTTTGGCTCCTGACTGCCAGGATGGCTTTCTAACTGAGCTGTAATGCTTACATTTGGTGCCAAAACCTGCGCTAGCCTCTCCTTGTCTTTCCCTTCGTAGGCTGAAGTTGCACTGGGACCCTATTCCTCCCTCATCTCTAGTGTATACACAACAGACTCACCCACCAGCAGCAATTACTTGTTTCCCCTTTGATCAGTGTAAATATTTCTCTCTGAGTCTGAGGAAGTAACTGTTGAGTGTCCACCACCCCTCTGGTACCCTTGGAGATGGAGGAACCCCCAGTCACAGTTTTTAAGGCTATGGCTTATCCTCTTCATCCCAGTTCCCTAACTCCTGGAGCTGTATGTAGTCTTGAAGTTTCCTTAAGCCCTGCTGGGCTATTAATCCCTTTCTACCCAGTTCTCTCATCTTCCCTTTGGAGCTGCCTGCGATCCCACAGCTGTTTAAGGCCTCGTGACTTTTGTGACCCCATTCCCTACTGTTTTCTATGGATAAGGCCCCTCTCTTAGAACTTAGTTTTTGTCCTCACCTTCTGGCCTCTATGAAAGCCCTGGTACCAGGTGCCAAGTCTCTCCCCTGGCTTAGACAGGCTAAATCCTGACCCGGTGAGTTTGCTGATGACTCATTGAATAGCTTGGTTCTCTTTTGGTCCTCCCTGAGTCCTGGGAACAACCACAACTACAGGTTGCAATGGCATTTCCCTTCTCTCTCATCCATGGGAATGTATCTTCTATACCCTCTCATTGCCTCTTAGGAAACTTCCAACCTCTATACCTGGTGCCTGACTTGAAAGGACCTAGAGTTATTCTCTTTTGCAATCAAATTTAGCTTCAGTGCCCCTTAGATAATTAATCCAAAGGTCCATCTAATGGCCCCCTAGATATTAATATCAATCGATACCTTTACAAATTCTGTAAGCCATTGGGGAAATGGAAAGAGAACCCCCATTCCCTATTTCTCTTTTCTCCTCTGCTCCAAGCCCTATTTTTTGTGTAGTCCCACTACACACACACACACACACACACACACACACACACACACACACACTGTGTAAATGTCCTATTTAAGTTATCGTATGCTGTCCCACTTCAATTAAAATCTTGCTCTGGAGTTGAAGTAAGGCTCCCCCTACTCTAGTCCCAAGCATGTTTGTTTAAAGGTTTCTTCCAAAATATTCAAAATATCAGGCAAGCCAGGAAGGTTCCCCATCAAAAGTGCTACAGCCCTGCTCCGCTCTGCTCCAGGCTCCAGTGAAAAGCTGTTACTCTCTGCTGAACTCCATCCCTTCGAAAGTAGCTTGTCAGCCAAACCTCAGCCAAGAGATTTATTAGGAGGAAAGAACCCAGGATGGTGACTGCCTTGCCATGGTGGAAAAGGCAGCATCACCTGACTATATGACAGAGAAAGGAGAGCAAAACAAAGAGACAGACTATTGTCAATAGGAACTATTGCTACTTATCTCATGCTCTTTTGGTTTTGGTTTAACACCCTAAAACTTTTGCTAAGGCATAAATCCTATTTCAAAAGTTATAAAACTATTGTGTAAACTTCCTGTACATCAAAACTTGTAAGCATATTGGATATATGTAATGGCTATTCTAGATTGTCAACTTGAATATATTTGGAATGAACTATAATCTAGAAATAGAGGGCATACTTGTGATCCAGACATTGAGGCAAGAAGACAATGGGCCTTTTACCTGGATCTTGAGGCTGGATGATACATGCCTTTATTCCAGAAATTGAGGCTAGAAGGCACACCTTTAATCTGGGTCACATCTCCTCCTGGAAGGACAATGGAAGAAGGAATGTTTGCTCTTTGCCTGCTTGCCCTTAACCTGCTAGCATATCTATTGCTTCATTGGCATTGGAGTATACTTCTTTGGGATCTCAGCATATACAGAAGATCAGATAAGACTCAGCTTTGTAGACTATTATTTTAATTGAGCAAAGATGTATTGCATTTATTTATGCTGTAAATATTACTTTAACTGTGTAAAGATGTGTTGCATTTGTTTCACCTTGCCTGCCTTAGATACCTGATGGGCCTAATAAAAAGCTGAATGGCCAATAGCTAGGCAGAGAAAGAATAGGCGGGGCTGGTGGGCAGAGAGAATAAGTAGGAGGAGAAATCTAAGCTTGGAAGGAAGAATGAGGAAGAAAAAGAAAGGATAGAATGACAAAGAGGCCCAGGGCCAGAAGCCAGGAGCCGTCAGCCAGCAGTCACAGAGTAGGACATACCAAAGGTAATAAAAGTTAAAAGTCCCGAGGCAAACAAATAGCATAAATTATCTCAGAGTAACTCTAACCAAACAAGTGAATACTTGTATGACAAAAACTTTAAATCTTTGAAGAAAGATATTGAAGAAGACACCAGAAAGTGGAAATATCTCCCATGCTCTTGGGTATGTAGAATTAACATAGTAAAAATAGCAATCTTACCAAAAGAAATCTACATATTCAATGCAATGCCCAGCAAAATCCCAGCAAAATTCTTCAAAGACCTCAAAAGAATGCTACTCAATTTCATATGGAAAAGCAAACAACCCAGGATAGCCAAAACAATCCTGTACAATAAAAGAACTTCTGGAGGCATCACAATCCCTGACTTCAAACTCTACTACAGAGCTACAGTACTGAAAACAACCTGGTGTTGGCATAAGAACAGACAGGAGGACCAATGGAAC